>CM065801.1:9492500-9682500 GCA_033398695.1 Orobanche coerulescens | reverse complement strand
TTAAGGCTAAAATAACTAAGTGATTAAATTGATTTTTTTTCAAATAAAATTAAATTGGCCTCCATAATTAATTTAAATTGTGAAGTAATTAGCATGCGCGTTGACATTAGAGTCTTCCTCCATATCGGATGTGATAATTATAGGTTCACTAGTTTTAAATTTCAAAATGATAACATAAGGTAAATATTACTTTTTATGATAGGACCTCTCCATCTGTAGGACTATTATTTAAAAGATAATATTTTAAGGATGTTAAATTATGGTGTTCACTTAGGTGTATTAATTAATAAGCTCCCCATCGGAGTCTATGTTAATTAATACATGGCCAAGAGGAACCAACTATTAATTTTACTTGTCATAACGTAATTTGACTAGATAGTAAAATTAAAGACGTAAAACTCTACTTGAAAAATGTGTGTAAACGTCCACACGATCGTGGCTTGCATGTGCGGATTTTTTGAGGTGTTGGTTGCTAGCATATATATTGTGTTTTGAGGTTTTTCGATATATTTTGCTATGCATTATGTGATGGATGTTTTTAATTTTTATTCTCAGATGTCTTTCAATCCACTAGCTGTTATTCTCAAAGAAAATAAACTAGATGGCACTAACTTTGCCGATTGGAAAAGAAATCTTGACATTGTCCCGATCACGAGGGGCATAAATTTGTCTTAATCGAGGAGAGCCCTCTAGAACTGAACCGGATGCCACTCCCGAAGAGTTGGCTGAATTCAAAATGGAAAAAGTCGATGAGATGGCTCATTGTTACATTTTGCTTCAGCGACAAATGTATTGGCAAAGATCGGATCAAACGATGGGCTCGACCGCGGAAATGATGAAAAGTCTCACCGAGATGTTTGGTCATCAGAACCGGGCGGCTAGACAAAATGCAATGAGGGTATTGATGACAACCCAAATGTCTGAAGGGACTCCAGTGAGGGATCATGTTCTAAAAATGATGTCTCATTTGAACGAACTGAGCATACTGGGAGCTACTATCGATGCGGAAACGCACGTCGATATTATCTTAGGCAGCTTACATAGAAGCTTTGAGCAGTTCCGCCTTAACTACAATATGAACCGTAGGACATATAGTTTGGCGGAACTTCTGACAGAGCTTCAGTCTGCTGAAGGTCTCTTCAAACAAGGTTATCATCAGATTCTTGCGGCAACCGGTGCTACTTCTTCCAAACCCAAATGGGGAAAGAAGAGGAAGCAGGTTGGCCAGAAGCAAGTGGCAACCCTCAAGGTGAAAAGCAAGGCTCCTCACCCCGAGGCGAACAAAAAGCCAAAGGGAAAATGCTACAAGTGCGGTCAGAAAGGACATTTTAAAGCGGACTGCCCTGCTCTTAAGAAAAGTATGTCTCGTGCACTAGTAGTCAAAACATGTTTGGCAGCTTGATCTTCCACTTCGTGGATAGTTGATTCAGGCTCCACTGATCATGTTTGTTTTGACTCGCATGGTTTTCAGGTAACCAAGCAGCTTAGTGCGGGCGAGATTACAATCAACTGGGGCGATTATTCCAGGCTTATGGCTGTTGCAGTGGGAGTCGTGCAGTTGAAGATTAATGATAAATTATTAGTTCTCAATAATGTATTATTAGTACCGGATTTTAGAATGAATTTAATTTTGGTTTCTAAATTAAAAAGCGATGGTTATTCAGTTTCTTTTGATGATGATGCCATTATTAAGAAAAGAAGCGGTGAATATATTTGCAAAGGTACTTTTAATGATGGACTATATGTCGTTAATACTGCACAAACTCCTATGCATAAATCACTTAACTCTTTGTCTAAACCTAAAAAGAGAAAAGAACCTTCAAGCATAAACCAAACATATCTGTGGCATTTACGATTGGGACATGTAAACCTTGGGAGGATTCAAAGATTGGTAGATGATGGCCCATTGGATGATCTCCAAGTTGAGTCATTTCCAATTTGTGAATCCTGTCTGGAAGGTAAGATGACCAAAAGGGTTTTTAAAACCAAGAGAAACCGTGCTCAGAATGTGTTAGAATTGGTTCATACGGATGTATGTGGTCCAATGAATATCCAGGCTAGGGGAGGTTTCGAATACTTCGTCACGTTCATAGATGATTATTCGAGATATGGATACATCTTTTTGATGCGACGTAAGTCTGAAGCCTTTGACAAGTTCAGAGACTTCAAGGCTGAAACGGAGAAGCGTCATGGGAAGAGTATCAAGTCACTACGATCTGATCGTGGTGGCGAATACCTTAGTGGAGAGTTTTTGGATTTCTTGGCGAATGAGGGGATTTCGTCCCAGCTCACCGCGCCGGGAACTCCACAACAAAATGGTGTGGCCTAAAGAAGGAATATGACTCTTTTAGAAATGGTTAGATCAATGATGAGTTATTCAGATTTACCTATTTCGTTTTGGGGATACGCCTTAGAAACAGCGGCATACATTCTAAACACAGTGTCGAAATCGGTTCCAAAACACCCACAGACCGTGGAGTGGGCGTAAGCCAGTCTAGGACATTTTCGGATTTGGGTACTCAAAGACATGTGCTGAATAAGGAAGCGATAAGTTGGCATCTCGCATGTATCACGAGTGTTTGTGGGATATCCTAAGGGAACGGAGGGTGGCTTGTTCTATAGTCCCCAGGATCAGAAGGTCATTGTTAGCACCAATGCCCGATTTCTGGAAGAGGATTATATGATTAGTCACAAGCCCATGAGCGAAATAATTCTGGAAGAGCTGAGGGGCGAGACTCCGACTATACCAATCGTACAAGCGCCAACTAACACTGCACCACGTATCGATTCTGGAACTTTTACACCAACTCAGGATTTGCCTCGTCGTAGTGGGAGGGTTGTTCGTCAGCCCGAACGATTCATAGGCATGGGAAAGTCTTCGGACTCAATCCCAGGCGAAGATGAATCAGTTCCCTGGACCTATAAGGAGGCAATCCAAGATAATGATGCTGACTCCTGGCAAGAAGCAATGGAATCAGAAATGGGATCTATGGATTCCAATCAAGTGTGGGAGCTAGTAGAGCTGCCTGATGGTGTACAAGCCATTGGGAGTAAATGGGTCTACAAGCGAAAGAAAGGACGTGACGGGAAGGTTGAAACCTTCAAAGCGAGGCTTGTTGCAAAAGGTTACACTCAAAAAGAGGGTATCGATTATGATGAAACCTTTTCGCCTATAGCCATGCTTAAGTCAATCCGGATTCTTTTAGCTATAGCTGCGCATTTGGATCTGGAGATTTGGCAGATGGATGTCAAGACTGCATTCTTGAATGGGAGTCTAGACAAGGAAATCTATATGCGCCAAGCAGAGGGATTCATTGCCAAAGGAGAAGAGCACTTGGTGTGCAAACTTAAGAAATCCATTTATGGACTTAAGCAAGCATCTAGATCTTGGAACACTCATTTTGACGAAGTTGTCCAGTCATATGGATTCGTCCAATGTCCGAGTGAGAGTTGCGTGTATAAGAAATGCGATGGAAACGTGTTGGTGTTTCTTGTACTGTATGTAGACGATATCCTTCTGATTGGAAACAACGTGAAGGAATTGTCGGACGTACGGGTATGGCTATCTGAGCAGTTCGATATGAAGGATCTAGGAGAAGCAGGACACATCCTTGGAATCAGGATCTTTCGTGATCGGAAGAAAAGGATGTTGTGCTTATCCTGCATCCTATATCGATACTGATCTTGAAGCGGTTTAGCATGGAGAATTCCAAGAAAGGTTTTCTACCTTACAGGCATGGAATTCAACTATCTAAGAACATGTGTCCTAAGACACAAAAGGAGATACATGACATGAAGATGGTCCCTTATGCATCTGCTGTGGGAAGTCTCATGTACGCTATGCTTTGCACTAGACCAGATATCTGTCATGCAGTGGGCATGGCTGCTAGATATCAGTCAAACCTGTGACTGTGACACCGGATTGCCGTCAAGCACATACTCAAGTACGAGAAGGACTAGGAGTACATGCTTGTATATCAATCAGACGACACCTTAGGTGGGTTACACCGACTCATTTTTCATCGGACAAAGAAAAGTCCAAGTCTACTTCGGGTTATGTGTTTAGCTGGGAGGTGGAGCCATTAGTTGGAGGAGTGTGAAGGTAAATGCATCTCGGACTCTACCATGGAAGCCGAGTACGTGGCGGCTTCCGAGGCACCAAGGAGCGGTGTGGCTCAAGTACTTCTGCAGACTTAGATGTGATTCCCGATTTGCCAGAGGGTATTACACTTTATTATGATAATACTGGTGCAGTCGCAAATTCGAGGGAACCACGAGCCCATCAGGCAAGTAAACATATCAACCGCAAGTACCACATCATACGACACTTCGTAAAGGAAGGAGACGTAGTTGTAGCCAGGGTTGCATCGGAAGATAATCTTGCTGACCCTTTCACGAAAGGCCTACCTTCAAAAGTTTTTGAAAGGCATGTGGAAGGAATGGGATTACGGTGTATGGCAGCATTGCTTTGAGTATAAGTGGGAGAAATGAGAGACTATGTAATAGAGTAGTATACTTAAAAGCATGCTTTGAGTATAAGTGGGAAATTGTTGAGATTGTATACTGCAAAGCATACTTTATGCTTGTATTACCTAAATTCCCTGTTACTACCTATGAGAATATTAATTACATTTAATCACATGTTTTGCATATTAATTCACGTTATGGTTATGCAAATGAAATGTCTAATTATTTTATATTGTAGATAATGTGGTGTGTTGGTGTCACACGGAAGATCACATTATCGGTGTCTTATAAAATAATATAATAGTTCACAACCTATATAATTATTAGACAAATTATATAAAAGGTTGTAGTGTGTGTTTGAGAATAGTTGGTCTTGACTATTAGCATACATTAGCGTATTTGCATACGTTGAACAGGATCGAGGTGAGATAGTGTTTTCTGTACTGACTGTAAGAAGAACTAAATCTCGGATAATTATTATTTCTTAATTCTAAGTATATAATATTTAATTGTGTATTTATAATAATTATTGCTTTGATTTATCATAGGTGAGAGTCAAAATGATCGACTCAGTAAGCCTCGTATCTTGGGCAATAATATTGTTTATACGACAATTATTATTATTACTAGAAATCGTGTCCCGACTCGTGCGGGTTTATGATGTCCCCTTGAGGAGCTCGATAATGATTATTATATTAAACCCTGCAGGTGGATTTAATTCCGATATAATAATAAGGTTCGAGTGGTACTACTCTTGGATAAGATATTAATTAATTAAAGTCACAAGAGCTTATAATTAATTAATGGACATTCGATATCTTAAACACGGGAAATAATATATTTAATGAGGAGCCCAATTTCGTAATTTGGGATTTTGGTAGGAAGTGCAATATCAACTTTTTAGTGGACTAAGTTGATATTAATAGATTCATCATATATTAGGAAGAGTCCTAATAAGGTAAGATGAATTAATTGGGAGTTCTTCCATAATCCTCCTTAAGATCCCTAGTAGTAGTCCAAGAGCCTATAAATAGGATATATGGGGTGTTGGCCGATTTTATGCTTCAATATACACAAGAAATTTCGATTTTTCTTCTAGGTGTTTAATTGTGGATCTTGACTTGTGTCTTTGATTCCACAATTGAGAGAACACTTTAATTCTTGCTACATATCGGAATTACTTGAAGAAAAGAAAATCGAGAGTTGTGAGGCATAAGAATTCGGCCGATCCATAGGTGTCCAAACAAGATCCGGTAGCTCGTTGCCCACACAACGTCCGATTCAAGGCGGATCATACTCTAGAAGGTCTAAAGGTAGAAATACAAGGCGATCAAGAAGGAAGTAACCAACGCGCTTCAAAAGGTAATATCCTATGATCTTGGATCTAGATTAGGATATTTTAATTAATCAACATATTTAATTAATAAATAATAAATAATATTTAAATTGCTTATTAATCTTAGTAATTAATTAATTAGCATGCCTAAATAGATCTAATGCTCGTAGATGCGTAAAACGCTATCATCAACTTTATCAAACTTCGCTTCCGCTGCGTTTTACTTTCCAACATAAGCCCCAGGATGTTCCTATTTCTCAAGCTATCAAAGACTACAATCAACAGCTGCATTATGTGAGAAACCAAGTCCGAGATGAGCTTGATAAGATCCGCCACTTTGATATGCGTATGAAACCGAGGGTGCGCCACTACATGTCTGGTCTGGGGTGCACGACTTTGAAAGAATATCAGAATAAAGTGATGGCTTATGAGATGTCGTTTTCTGCGACAGAGACGGCAACCGAAGGAAAGAAGCAGAAGACCTCCGGTCAGTTTTTGGGAGGCAAGTCAGGAGGGTATCCAGGCTCAGTCTGGTTCGCGAGTCTTCGGGAGCTAGTCGCCATCAGTTGGTCGAGGAAACGGTTCTAGGTCTACTCCTGCTGGTTCCGTTCGTGGTCCTACGTGCTTCAACTGTAGTCGTCCGGGCCACATGATGAGTGAGTGTGATAGGCCTCCGATTCAGTGTCTTGCTTGTGGTCGGATGGGTCATCGTTCTAAGTTTTGTACGGATGCAGCTCGGGCTCCAGTCACTCAGATATCAGCCCCAGCTGCGGGAGAGCCGAGTGTGAATCAGGCACCGACAGTTCCTCAACCGCAGCAGAGTTTTGGGAGAGGTCGAGGACGTGGTCAGCCTTCTATAGGGGGAGCTTCTAGTGCGGGGTCTGTTCCGCCCCGAGTGTACGAGATGAGACGAGCAGGAGATCCTGACGCGACGGTGGCTACAGGTACCGTCCACATCCTTGATCATCCTGTTTCCGTATTGTTCGATTCTGGTGCTACGCATTCTTTTATATCTATGGATTGTGTGCGTCGTCTGCATGTTGATTGCCTAGTTGCCTGTGAGCCTTTTGTTGTTAAACTTCCTAGTGGGGATAGCATCGTGGGGGATCGTGAGATGAGAGATTTTTCTCTGAGTATCGCGGAGAGGGATTGGCCTTCTAATCTGATTGTGATAGATATTAGAGATGAGGATTTGATTCTGGGTGAGGATTGGCTGGACCGTCATGGGGGCGATCATGAATTATAGAACGAGAACCTTTTCGATGTTAGCCTCTGACGGTACCGAGCATTCTTTTGTGGGGCGTAGGCGGAGTAGCCAGAGATTACTGATCAGCGCCTTGAGGGCGGTGAGACTTCTTCGGGGAGGTTGCACGGGTTATTAGTGTTATGCCTTGAGATCGGAAGAAGGGGGAGTCGATCTCTCGTCTATTCCGGTAGTGTGTGAGTATCCTGATGTTTTTCCAGACGAGTTGTCGGGTTTGCCGCCGGACCGAGAAGTTGAGTTTACCGTCGATTTAGAGCCGGGTGCAGCACCGATTTCTAAGACGCCATACCGTATGGCGTCTGCCGATATGCTTGAGTTGAAGAAACAGTTGGGAGAGTTGCTAGACATGGGGTAAATTCGACCGAGCGCTTCACCTTGGGGCGCACCGGTCCTGTTTGTGAAGAAGAAGGATGGGTCACTTCGTTTGTGTATCGACTACCGAGAGTTGAACAAAGTGACCATCAAGAACAAGTATCGGCTCCCGAGGATTGATGACTTGTTTGATCAGTTGCAAGGGGCAACCGTGTTTTCGAATATTGATTTGAGATCGGGGTATTATCAGCTCCGAGTGAAGGATACCGATATTCCGAAGACGGCCTTTCGGACGAGATACGGACACTACGAGTTTGCGATTATGCCTTTTGGGCTAACCAACGCACCAGCCGTGTTCATGCAGCTTATGAACAAAGTCTTTATCGAGTACCTCGATAAGTGTGTAGTCGTTTTTATCGACGACATCCTGATTTACTCGAGGAGTGAGGAGGAGCACGCCCGTCATTTGCATATCGTATTAGATATTTTGAGAACTCAGCATCTTTTTGCAAAGTTCTCAAAGTGCGAGTTTTGGTTACGGGAGGTTATGTTTCTCGGTCATGTGATCTCGACCGAGGGTGTTCGTGTGGACCCACATAAGGTAGAGGCAGTTTTGGATTGGGCGCCGCCCAAGAACGTGAAGGAGGTCCGCAGTTTTCTAGGATTCGCCGGGTATTACCGCAGATTCGTCGAGGGGTTCTCTAAGCTCGCTCGACCGCTGACTCAGTTGTTACAAAGGTCAGAGAAGTTTGTGTGGACCGATGAGAGGCAGAATAGTTTTGAGGAGTTGAAGAAGCGGTTGACGACCGCTCCTGTTTTGGCTTTACCGAGTGGTAATGATGGTTTCTCAGTTTATAGTGATGCCTCGGGCCAAGGGCTCGGATGCGTACTTATGCAGCATGGGAGGACGATTGCCTATGCTTCCCATCAGTTGAAACCGTACGAGTTGAATTACCCTACGCACGATCTTGAGTTGGCCGCAGTCGTATTTGCATTGAAGATCTGGCGTCATTACTTGTATGGCTCGTCGTGTTAGATTTTCACCGATCACAAGAGCCTGAAGTACATTTTCACCCAGAAAGAGCTTAATATGAGACAGATGAGGTGGTTGGAATTGATTAAGGATTACGATCTCGAGATCCTCTATCATCCGGGCAAGGCTAATGTGGTAGCAGATGCCTTGAGCCGGAAATCGGTATCGCTTCGGGCGCTTGAGTTGCTTACAGCCCAGTCGGGACTTCAGCGAGAGTTTACAAGGTTGAGCATTGAGGTTGTACTGCCAGAGAGTTCCGGGCAGTTGCGTACTCTTGAGATTTCTTCATCTCTGGTCGATGACATAAAATCGGGACAGTTGGAGGACCCGATGTTTATTCAGCTTCGAGAGAGTGTAGGGAAGGGGAAAGCCCCGGGATTCGTTATTCATGAGGACAGAGTGTTGAGATTCCGAGGTCGGTTGTGTGTTCCGAACGACTCGGAATTGAGACAGAGTATTATGCGAGAGGCTCATGCGTCACCTTACTCAGTCCATCCGGGCTCGAGTAAAATGTATAAAGATCTGAGGAAAAATATCTGGTGGAACGATATGAAGAAGGAGGTAGTTCAGTTTGTGGCTAAGTGTTTGACTTGTCAGCAAGTCAAGATTGAGCATCAGCCAGTAGGTTATTGAAACCACTTCCCGTCCCGGAATGGAAGTGGGAGGATATCTCTATGGATTTTGTCACGGGTTTGCCGAGGACGAAGGCTGGTATGAATATGGTGTGGGTGATTGTATACCGACTGACTAAGTCGGCACATTTTCTGGGCATCAAGGATACTTGGGGTCCAGAAAAGTTGGCTCGTATTTTTATCGCACAGATAGTGAGGCTTCATGGTATGCCGAGGACCATTATTTCAGATAGAGATGGCCGGTTTGTATCGCACTTTTGGCAGGCGGTACATAAGGCATTGGGGACACGGTTGCGTTTGAGTACATCTTTCCACCCTCAGACTGACGGACAATCCGAACGTACTATTCAGACGTTCGAGGATTTGTTGCGCGCGTGCGCGTTAGATTGGAGTAGTGACTGGGAGGAGCATTTGGCCTTAATTGAGTTTACTTATAATAATAGCTGGCACGCATCGATTAAGATGGCACCGTATGAGGCACTTTATGGCCGACGTTGTCGATCACCGATATGTTGGGATGAGCCGTCCGATTTGATTGGCACCGAGACGGACCTTGTGTTGGAGACGAGGGAGAAAGTTGAATTGATTAGGAAGAGAATGTTGGCTGCTCAGAGTCGACAAAAGTCTTACGCGGATGTTAGGCGTAGACCTTTGGAGTTTGAGGTGGGAGATCATGTTCTGTTGAGAGTGTCTCCGACGAAAGGAGTTTCCCGTTTTGGGAAGAAGGGGAAACTCAGCCCGAGATATACTGGACCTTTCGAGGTATTGGAGAGAGTCGGTGAGTTGGCATACCGTTTGGCTTTACCTCCGTCGCTGAGTCATGTGCATAGCGTATTTCACGTTTCCCAGTTGAGGAAGTACGTTCCGGACCCGTCCCACATTATTGACTTTGGGGACGTAGAGATCGAGAAGGATGTTACGTTTGAAGAGAGGCCCGTCAGAATTTTGGAGCGTCGTGACAAGCAGTTAAGGCACAAAACCATTCCTTTGGTTAAGGTGCAATGGTCGAGGCACGGAGTGGAAGAAGCGACGTGGGAGTTAGAGGAGGATATGCGTTCGAGGCATCCCGAACTTTTTGATTCTTAAGTTTCGGGACGAAACTTTATTTTAGAGGGGGAGAATGTAATATCCGTAATTTTCCATTTTTAGCTGTTTTCATTTTTGGTGTATGTCTATTTTTATCGACTTGCTTGTAACCATTTCGATATTTTGAATCTACTTTGTTCTTGGAGTTTTTCCATTTGGACGAGTTTTGATGATGTTTTCACGTAATTTCGTTTTATGACATGTTTTGTCGTATGAACGTTCGATTCTTGTAAAACTCATTCGTTTTTGTTGTTTCTTGGTTTGTACAAGTTCGTATGGTTGAGTTGGTCATGTGGAGACTTTTGGTTTGTAAATCCGACGTCGTTTCGCGATTTTCGGGCACTTGGGTCATTTTTGTATTTTCCTAATAGTTTAGGGAATCTTATTTTCGTTGTCGCATTACGGACCCTCCGGTGGTCGGAATTGTATTTTCTTTCAGCGCTTAGCTCCGTCGTCTTGTATGCTTCGCGTCTATGTTCTTGGATTCTGGTCTCGTCGTGCGTTTCGTGTTTTGTACCCTCAACAGCAGCTTACTGCTGATGTGACATCAGCAGTACTGAACTGCTGTGTAGGTAGCGCACGCTACTCCTGTTACCTTGCGTGCGCTACCGATGTGTAGTTAGCGTACGCTAGCTCCCTATTGTTAGCGTATGCTAGCGAATGGTGGCAGTAGCCACTGGACCTGTCACGGCCCCGTTAGCGCGCGCTATATATGACAGTTAGCGTGCGCTAACTCCACAGAATACATAAGTCAGCGGACAGTTTCAGAACAGCAGTTTTATTCTTTTCTCTTCGTTTCTTCGACGTGCGACCTCAGAGGCGATTTCCACCGGTTCTATTCGGATTTCTCTTCAAATTCCATCACGGTAGAATCAAGCCATCATATCATAATCAGCATAATCACCCTTCATCAGCCGAATTAAAGGTAATTCCTCAGGAACCCTAATTTTGACGAATTTGGGGGTTTTTCGGGATTCTAGGGTTTAATTCCGAATTGTTCATCTATATTACGATATTCTTTACCAATTGTTAATGAGTGATTCTTAATCAAATTTCCTTGATTTTAATCCGCGAATTATCAATACGGGGAGATTTTGCGTAAACCCTCGCCCATATCGATTGATCGTTCATTGTCGTATCATGTAATCGGGATTATGGGTGTATTCCATTAGAGTATTGTTGTCAGTGGGGACTGAACTGTGTTGATCCTTCGTTTAGGAACCGTCGTTTTCCACCCGGACCGTTCGTAGTCGTGTTTCAACTCCGTTTCTTCAAGAATGTCTCAAAGGCAAGTACTTTACATTTGTTTACATGTTCTAGTATTTGAATTATGGGTGTATCGTGGTTGTTGTGGATGGTTATGTGTATGTTCACCTAGGGACGGTCCGACGGGGCCTCTAGGGATATGTATTGCCGTGAGTGTGCGTATCGCGAACTGTGGTTAGCCACCCAGGGATGTCCGACGGGGCTCTGCGGTGTACGGTGGCCGTGAGTCTCGTACCAACGGTTAACTTTGAATTTTGATTTGTTGGAGATAATGTGTTTTACGATTGTACAATGTAAATATTCCGGAGTATAAAATGTTTCCTAAAATGACTTTTTGGCGCATATATTCATCTGATTAGAATGTAGTTCAAATGGATTGTACTTGCACTAGCAGTTGTCGCTAACCCCTTAAATGGGGGAAATACTTTTTGTATTTCAGGTATCAATCGTGGGGACAAACGAGCACTTGAGCCGTATGAGGATGATGGGCAAGCATGATACTGATCAGTAGTCATTTGTTGGTGTTCAGTTCAGTCTATTACTTTTGATGTCTTGTTTTGGGACTTTTGTACTATAAAATTGGTTTAAGTACTCGAGTACTTCTTGTTTCAAAATTGTTAACGTTGTGTTCCTGTTTTGGGAAATGGATTGATGTTGGATTTTATTGTCGGATTGTAATCTTATTTGAATTGTCGTATTATTGATGATTGTTTGTCGTTGTCAAATGTATTGTTGGTACGTTAGCCTGGTGGATTCCATAGTGTGGAGTCCATGGCGCTGTAATATGCCCTGAACGTCTTGGGGGTGTTACACAACATCACCAGCATGTCTGCATCTGTATAGCCATCTAACATTGTTTGATCATCACCAAACCTCAGACAAGCTTTCGTAGTACCTCTCGAGTACCGAAATATCCATTTCACTGCTGACTAGTAATCTTTGCCTGGACTAGATAGAAAATGCCTAACAATACCAACTTTTGCTTTTCTTCCTTTTCTTTCTCACTTATGGGACACTGCATCGAGCTAAGTTTGAAATGACCCACAAGTGGAGTACTGACGGGATTTGACTTGCTCATGTTGAATCTCTCAAGAACTTTCTCAATATACTTTTCTTGAGATAGCCATAACTTCTTGCTTATCCCGTCTCGAGATTTTCATCCCAAGGATGTGTTTGGTCAGTCCCGAGTCTTTCATCGCAAAATACTTGCTTATTTATTTCTTCAGCTTATCAATCTCACTGGCATCATGACCATTTCGTTGGAGCCTGCTTTAGGCCGTACAAGCTTTTCTTCAACCTGCAAACAAAGTTTTCTTTGCCCTTAATCTTTGTAATACCCGTAATTTCGATTTCCGGTAATTTCTTTTTTTCGGTGGAAGTCCGTTTTGACGGCTCTCTCATGACCGTTTCGTCATTCCGAGAATGATTAATTCTACACCTTTTGTCATCCGAGTTCATTCCGGTGTCGTTTTGTTTAGTTCCGTGTTCTTAAGCGACTTTCCCGCGCTTGAGTTCGATTCTTGCAAATCTCGTTCGAAACTGTCGTTTCGGGTTTCTCGTAAGTTCATTTAACGTTGTTATACGTGTTGTGAGCTTTGGTCTGATTATTCGTTGTCGTATCGTGATTTTTCGGACATTTGGGGCTGTTTTGTAATTTCCCAAAGTTGTGGGTATGTCGTCATACCCATTTTTGAGATGTTCTGTTGCTGTCTCTCTGAGTCGTTAGCGCACGCTACGCTTTGTGGCTAGCGCGCGCTAAGTTGCCGAAGTTAGCGCACGCTAAGTGTTGCTGTTAACGCGCGCTAAGGGGTGGTGCAGAAACAGTCCAGAGGCTACTAGACTGGGTTACAATGTTGGTTAGCGCACGCTATTTGGTAACATAGCGCGCGCTAGGGTGCATTAGGTAGCGCACGCTGGGGGGGGAGGATAGCGCGCGCTACCCGATAGTTCAGGGCAGTCCAGGAGCTACTGGACTGGGTCTGGGGTCTCGTTAGCGCACGCTAACATTTGTAGCTAGCGCGCGCTAACTGTACATTTTGGCAGAACGTTTTGTTCTGATGCTTCGATAGGGCACGCTAATCAGGTAGGATTAGCGCACGCTAAGCTGCCCAGTATATAAATTGGACAGCAGTCATTACTCTTCATTTTTCTTCATTTATTCTTCTTCCTCCGCGGGTTGAGACGAGGGCGACTAGGGCTTGGGCTCCTGGCCGATTTGTACTCCATCCAAGGTGTTTTGGAGTATCCTAGGTGATTATAACATCATCTAATCCATTGTTCTTCACCGAATCAAGGTATTTTTTCTTGAATCCCTAGAGTTGACTTTTTGGGAGTTTTGTCCTTGATTTCGTTTTCTATCCATTTTTGACGAACCAATTGTTGTCAAATGATGTTGTTAAACATATCCTATGGATTGTATATCGATATTTTGGTTTGGAATTCCGTTTTCGTGTTTTGACGGGACGAATCGTGTTCTTGGCCGTTTTGGGGGAAACACTTGAACTTTCGTCATTCGTTCTTTGAATTCAACGGCTTTAAGTCGTGCTATAGAATTCATTTTCATTGTTGTTATTATCCTTCGTAGTTTATTATCGCGAGTTGGCGTTCGGTGGAGTCGGCGAGTTCGTAGTCGGTCCGTGCCAACCTACTTCGGTCGATTCTCCGTGTTGTGGTTATTCAAGGCAAGTACCTTGTCCATACATTTCTTGTTTTGTGGATATGATGATTGGTGATCATCTTGGTATGTTAGTTGTTTGTTTAAAATGAGTTTTCAAAAGATTCGGCTAGCCTCGTTAAAAGCTCACTTTCAAAACGCGTGTGTTTTGTAAATTGTGTGGGCTGTAAGTGACTATGTGAATCCTATGAATATGTTTGGTGTTGATGATGCACTTGGTATTTGCGTGTGGACGTATATTGTTTCATTTCGGTGTATTGTGGTTTGACGTGGTGTTTTGCTAAGTGTTTGATGCCTCTCGGTGAATGGTTTGGATATCCTTGGTGTGATATGTTATTTGTGCATGATTACTTCGCTCACCGTGGGTTGGTTCGACGGGGCCACGATGGGAATTCCAATGGGTTGCGCCCTGGATTCACGAGTGGTGAATGTATTTTACTCACCGTAGGTTGGTTCGATGGGGCCACGACGGGAATTCCAATGGGTTGAGTCCGGGATTCATGAGTAAAAACTTCACACGTTGGTGTATATTTAGTGAATGTATTTTACTCACCGTGGGTTGGTTCGACGGGGCCACGAAGGGAATTCCAATGGGTTGAGTCCGGGATTCACGAGTAAAACTTCACGAGTTTGTATTGATTTTTATGTCCGTCGAGGACACGTAACGTGGGTTTTTAACCCTGTGAATTATTGTCGGTTTTCTATTTGCGAAAAAAAATCTTTGGGCTGTGACCCTGTTGATTTTTGGAAAGATAAGGATTCGGTAATCCTAAATTGTTTTCTATTAAAACTCTCGATGGCATTTTAAACTGTTTTATAAATTGTTTTCCCTTGATTGGTGACCTTTCGGTTTTAGAAGGTTTTACCAAACTCTTGCCTCGGGAAGTGCTTTTCGTTACGTTTGGATCTTTGAGGATTCCTGGTTATTATTGTTCTTGGAACTTGTATTGTGTGGCTCGTATTTTTGCACTTTGTTCTTGCACTAGCAAAACGGTGGAGTTTTGCTAACCCCCGAGTATTCGGGGGGTGGATGTCTGTTTTTGCGTTCAAGTTTGGGAGCATAACACAGGGTCGGCACGAAGGATGATGAAAGATGAACGATACTAATCACACGAGGATCCGTTGATGTCGTATTAGTCTAGTTGTATTTTCTTTTCCGCTGCAGTATCTTTTCCCCGTTGTACGGGAGTTTATTGTATTTTGACCCCTGTGTGGGTATGTGTTGGAATTGAGTTGAATGTTATTATTGAAAGACCAAATCGGTCTACTGAGTCGTTTTAGCCTTAAAGGCGATGTTTAGATGTTGGATTTTAGTTAAAAGCCTGGTAGATCCTCAAGGAGAGGGTCTACGGCATGTAATATCCCTGAGTGGATTGGGGGTGTTACATAAATGGTATCGGAGCTTAGGTTGTGGAAACCTAGGTTGTCGGGTCAGTGGTGTCTGTTGAGTTTTGTCTTGTCGGATTTTGTCTGACTGAGTCGTGTCGCGACGCGTCGTCTGAGTTTGTTGGTCGTGATTAGTATCGTGGGGCGATCATCATCTTCATGCAAGCTGTGGATGTAAGTCTCCCTTCTTTATGTTTGTGCCTCATCTGATGCTAGTCGCAGGTATGATTATGAGTTAAGTGACGGAATCCTCTTATGGATTTTTGATTTCTTGATATGCGGTTATTTGACCCTCATATTTCGTTCATATGAGGAGTAGTGTTGCTAGATTGTGCATGTTCGACTTTATTTCTTTTATCCGTTGCGTGAGTTCTTTTGTAATGGCTTTCGGTATTTTACCGACTGAGTTCTATTTCGAAAACCGATTCCCTTAACCGAGTTTGTGGCATTATGGCCTTGATCGTTTGGCGAAATTCTTATGACGGTATTTAGTATTTTGTAAATGACTTTTGTAAGTTCTTGAAATATTACTATCATCGGCCTTTTTGACGTTGTAAATGATTTTTAGCCTGGTGAGTTCCGGCGCGGGACCCACGGCGCTATAATGTTTCGTGTAATTACCTAAAATTTTTGGGCATTCTAGCCCATAGAATTATCTTTGAAAACCTTGAGTATCTTAGAAAATAAATTTCGAGACGTACTTTTAAAATGAATTATTTTCTCATGGTACATCCAAGGTGCTGCAATATGTTTCCAAATTCTTCTACCTCGAGGACCAAAATATTTTGAGATATTTTCAATGTTTTAGAAACACTTTTATTTAGACCCGAGGGTCGAATATTCTGAAAGTTTTCACTAGGAGAAAGTGTCCTCATTTTTATCAAATGCGAAATGGTTCTCCAAAGTCTCGATAACGATGTTTCACGTTTGTATTTTTTTTGAAAGGTGATACTCAAGATCAACCGGTGTTTTTCTAAATTATTTTCAAAAGGAGGTTTTCGTTTTTAAAACCTATCCATTCCCGTTTAAGGGCAGGGTATGTATGTATGATGTTCGCATTGTCGTTATGATGTTTGCTCCCGAGTATAATCGAATTGGCAGTGTGAGCATTGAGTCGTTTTCCACACATTTGTTGTGTTCGCCCCCTGTGAGAGGTGGGATGTTGGTGTTGAATGTTACCACCTCGTAGTGATTTCTGCGTTGTCGTGCATGTGCGAGCTGTTAGAGCTTGGTTTGGTATGACCGTGTGCATCGGTGATTGTTCCGTTATGTGTCGGTTGTTTAATGTCTTGTTACCTTGCTCCCGTTTTTGTGAATTTCGTGGACGAGGTCGAAGGTAATACCCATACTATTTTGTCTTCTGTATTTTCTCTTTCTCCAGTCTACCGACTCGCTTCTGTTCGTTGATATTTTCTGAACTTATTCTGTATTTCGGTTTCATCATTCGAACGAGCTGTGATCTTGTTTTGGGTCGATCTGGTTATCGCTGTGACTTTTCCGAGTTCGGTTCGATTCTTGTGAAACTTGTTCAGAAGTAACATCTTTTGGTTCTACTAGTTCTTTTATTCGAAGTGGATTGGATTTTAAACTTCTGTATTTTCGACTCTGTCGACTCGTTTATGTTCGTTGACATTTTATGAGCCTGTCATGCCCCTTGCTTTTGTTGATCGAACGAGTGTGGTATTGTTTCGGAATAACTCGTTTGTCGTTGTGACTTTTCAATTGCTATTCCCTTCTTGTGGATCTTATGTGAATGCACATCCTGTTGTTTTCACCGGATCATATATTGTCTCGAGTCGAGATGTGAACCTTGGAGTTGTTGTTTGAATTTTATTGTTCTTCGTGATTCGAACATGATTGTTCGATTTTTGTAGTCTCGACCATTGTGGTTCGATCGTTTGATTGTTCGGTTTTTGTTGATCTCGTCTCGTGATTGTTGAACGTTCAGACTCCTTCGTAATTCCCTTAAGTTCGGGAAATTAGTCTCGTTTTCGATCTTCCAACCCTTGGGCGGTGGAATTCCGTATTTGTTCAGCATTTGGCTCGCGTGTGGATCGATGTACCGTTAGGTTGGTCAATCCTGTTGATTTTCGTTCGTTGTGTTTTGTGATTGTTCGGATAATCGACTCGATTGTATTATCTGTTTGATGACGCTTGTCACTTGTTGGTTTTATTATATCCCTAACGGCGACGTTGTGTTGATCGTCGTGGAGCGTGTTTTCACGCCGTATATTCCTTTGCGTTGTTTGTAATGTTTTGCCTTTGGGCGTAAATTACGCGTTTCTTGTGTATCTCGTAGAGTTTTTCCTGGCGGGATATTGCTTCTCCCTACTTGTTTTAAGTTTCGGGACGAAACTTCTTTTAAGGAGGGTAGAATGTAATACCCGTAATTTTGATTTCCGGTAATTTCTTTTTTTTGGCGGAAGTCCATTTTGACGGCTCGCTCATGACCGTTTCGTCATTCCGAGAATGATTAATTCTACACTTTTTGTCATCCGAGTTCGTTCCGGTGTCGTTTTGTTGAGTTCCGTGTTCTTAAGCGACTTTCCCGCGCTTGAGTTCGATTCTTGTGAATCTCGTTCGAAACTGTCGTTTTAGGTTTCTCGTAAGTTCATTTAATGTTGTTATACGTGTTGTGAGCTTCGGTCTGATTATTCGTTGTCGTATCGTGATTTTTTGGACATTTGGGGCTGTTTTGTAATTTCTCAAAGTTGTGGGTATGTCGTCATACCCATTTTTGAGATGTTCTGTTGCTGTCTCTCTGAGTCGTTAGCGCACGCTACGCTTTGTGGCTAGCGCGCGCTAAGTTGCCGAAGTTAGCGCACGCTAAGTGTTGCCGTTAACGCGCGCTAACGGGTGGTGCAGAAACAGTCCAGAGGCTACTGGACTGGGTTAGAACGTTGGTTAGCGCATGCTATTTGGTAACATAGCGCGCGCTAGGGTGCATTAGGTAGCGCACGCTGGGGGGAGGATAGCGCGCGCTACCGTGGTTCGAGCGATCCAGAGCTACCGGGTAGTGCTGGGTCTCGTTAGCGCACGCTAACATTTGTAGCTAGCGCGCGCTAGCGTACATTTTGGCGTAAGCGTTTTGTTCGATGCTTGATAAGCGCGCACGCTAATCGGGTAGGATTAGCGCACGCTAAAGCATCGATATATAAAGCTGGGCCGATCATTACTCTTCATTTTTCTTCATTTATTCTTCTTCCTCCGCGGGTTGAGACGAGGGCGACTAGGGCTTGGGCTCCTGGCCGATTTCTACTCCATCCAAGGTGTTTTGGAGTATCCTAGGTGATTATAACATCATCTAATCCATTGTTCTTCACCGAATCAAGGTATTTTTTCTTGAATCCCTAGAGTTGACTTTTTGGGAGTTTTGTCCTTGATTTCGTTTTCTATCCATTTTTGACGAACCAATTGTTGTCAAATGATGTTGTTAAACATAGCCTATGGATTATATATCCATATTTCGGTTTGGAATTTCGTTTTCGTATTTTGACGGGACGAATCGTGTTCTTGGCCGTTTTGGGGGAAACACTTGAACTTTCGTCATTCGTTCTTTGAATTCAACGGCTTTAAGTCATGCTATAGAATTCATTTTCATTGTTGTTATTGTCCTTCGTAGTTTATTATCGCGAGTTGGCGTTCGGTGGAGTCGGCGAGTTCGTAGTCGGTCCGTGCCAACCTACTTCGGTCGATTCTCCGCGTTGTGGTTATTCGAGGCAAGTACCTTGTCCATACATTTCTTGTTTTGTGGATATGATGATTGGTGATCGTCTTGGTATGTTAGTTGTTTGTTTGAAATGAGTTTTCAAAAGATTCGGCTAGCCTCGTTAAAGGCTCACTTTCAAAACGCGTGTGTTTTGTAAATTGTGTGGGTTGTAAGTGACTATGTGAATACTATGAATATGTTTGGTGTTGATGATGCACTTGGTATTTGCGTGTGGACATATATTGTTTCATTTCGGTGCATTGTGGTTTGACGTGGTGTTTTGCTAAGTGTTTGATGCCTCTGGGTGAATGGTTTGGATATCCTTGTTGTGATATGTTATTTGTGCATGATTACTTCGCTCACCGTGGGTTGGTTCGACGGGGCCACGACGGGAATTCTAATGGGTTGCGCCCTGGATTTGTAATACCCGTAATTTCGATTTCCGGTAATTTCTTTTTTTTTTGCGGAAGTCCGTTTTGACGACTCGCTCATGACCGTTTCATTATTCTGAGAATAATTAATTCTGAACTTTTTGTCATCCGAGTTCGTTTCGGTGTCGTTTTGTTGAGTTCCGTGCTTTTTGGCGACTTTTCTGCACTTGCGTTCGATTCTTGTGAATCTCGTTCGAAACTGCTGTTTCTAGTTTCCCGTAAGTCCGTTTAACTTTTTTAGACGTGTTGTGAACTTCAGTTTGGTTATTCGATCACGTATCGTGATTTTCGGGCGTTTTGGGCCATTTTGTAATTTACCCAAAGTTATGGGTATCCGTATCTGTAATTGTTGTCTCGACCCGTTTCTTGGTCGCGTATAATTAATTATTGCATTATGTTTTCATTTCGGGTCGTTGATGTCGTCCGCGAGCTTTTCGTCGTGTTCGTTCCGTGCGTTTTCGGAAATTGAGTCGTCGAGCCCTAGTGTTCGAGCACTGGCCGGACGATTTCGGGCACCAACCGGACGGGTGCGGCAGGAACCGGCGTAGCGCACGCTACGTCCGGAAGGCTGCGCGCTTAACCAAGCAGTGTAGCGCAATCTATCGGCCGCCTAACGACGCTATCAGTGCAGACGGTGGAGTCTGGGGTTCTGGAATCGGTTAGGATCGGCAGGTAGCGCACGCTACTGTCGGGCATTGCGCACGCTACGACCGGCAGGTAGCACGCGCTACGGCCGGAAGGCTGCGCACGCTACCTGGCCGAGTCAGTAGGGCAGTGTGGGCACTGGACTGCGGCTTGGGCCGATAGCGCATGCTAGCTCGGCAGCCTAGCGCGCGCTAGTCCGGCCCAGTATAAATGTGACAGAGCAGTCACATTTCCTCTCGTTTTTCATTTCCTTCCTTTTCTTTCCGCGGCTGGCGATTCGGAGGTGGCGAAGCCATGTTGTTTAACAACAAATCCATGAAGTTCTTGAGTTCATAACATCAATCAATCATCCGTTATCATCCTTTGATCCAGCGAATCAAGGTAATCTTCCTTAGAACCCTAATTTCGTGAATTTGGGGGTTTTTGTATTTTTGACCGATTCGTTCCGTGTTGTTGATTAATTCATGATGGGTATGATTAATCTTGGTAGTATTCTTGTGTTTAACATCATTTAATCCATTGTTCTTCGTCGAATCGAAGTATATTTCTTGATTTCCTTCGAATCGACTTTTTGGGGGATTTGTTCTCGATCTCGTTTTCCATCCGTTTTTCTTGGATAGATTGTGGTTAAATGATGTTGTTAAACACATTTGTTCTTTGAATTCAGCGGCTTTGGGTCGTACTTTGGAATTCATTTTCGTTGTTATTATTTTCGTTCATAGTTCATTGTTGTGGATTGTCGTTCGGTGGAGTCGGCGAGTTCGTAGTCGGTTCGTGCCAACCTACTTCGGTCGATTCTCCGCGTTGTTCTTATTCGAGGCAAGTACCTTGTCCATACTATTCTTGTTTTGTGGATATGATGATTGGTGATCGTCTTGGTGTGTTTGTTTGTTTGTTTGAAATGAGTTTTCAAAAGATTTGGTTAGCCTTGTTAAAGGCCCTCTTTCAAAACCGTGTGTGTTTTGTGATTGGTGTGATTCGTAAACGAGTATGTGAATCTTATGGACATGTTTGGTGTTGATGATGCACTTGGTATTTGCGTGTGGACGTATATTGTTTCATTTCGGTGCATTGTGGTTTGACGTGTTGTTTTACTAAGTGTTTGATGCCTCTGGGTGAATTGTTTGGATATCCTTGGTGTGATATGTTACTCGTGCTTGAGTTTGATTCGCTAGCCAGCTCGGGAGGGTCCTTAGAGGCCTCGAGTGGGAGTCGTGGCTTTGTCCCGATCCTAGGTGACGTGTGGTGCTTGAGTATTTCGCTAGCCATCTCAGGAGGGTCCGACGGGATCACGGAGTGGGATTTGTGGCTTCGTCCCGGTCCTAGGAAATGTGAGTACGTGTTTTGTGAATGTGTTTGCTCACCTCGGGAGGGTTCGACGGGACCACGGAGGGAATTCCAATGGCTTCGACCTGGGTTCACGAGTGAAACTTCACCGCTACGTGTATATATTTTGTGATTGTTTTTCGCTCACCTCGGGAGGGTCCGATGGGATCACGGAGGGAGTCCAATGGTATAGCCCTGGATTCACGAGTGCGGTTGCTTATGTTTTTTAAATGTGTTTGCTCACCTCGGGAGGGTTCGACGGGACCACGGAGGGAATTCCAATAGCTTCGACCTGGATTCACGAGTGAAACTTCACGGGTGCGTGTGTATTTTATGTCCGTCGAGGACGCATGACGTGGGTTTTAACCTTGTGTATTATGGTTGGTTTTATTTGTGAAAACAAAACCTTTGGGCTGTAACCCCTATTGATTTTGGAAAGATAAGGATTCGGTAATCCGAAATTGTTTTATATTAAAACTCTCGATGGCATTATAAACCGTTTTATAAATTGTTTTCTCTTGAATTGCGACCTTTCGGTTTTAGAATATTTTATCAAATTCTTGCCTCGGGAAGTACTTTTTGTTACGTTTGGATTTTTGAGGATTCCTGGTTATTGTTATTCGTGGAATGTGAATTGTATGGCTCGTATTTGCACTTTGTTCTTGCACTAGCAAAACAGTGGAGTTTTGCTAACCCCCGAGTATTTGGGGGGTGGATGTCTATTTTTGCATTCAGGTTTTGGAGCATAACACAGGGACGGCACGAAGGATGATGAAAGATGATCGATACTAATCACATGAGGAACCGTACCTTGTTTATTGGTTCAGTTGTACTTTATTTTCCACTGCTATATTTTTTCCGTTGTACGGGTGTGGTTGTATTTTGACCCCTGCGTGGGCATGAGTTGTATTTGAGTTGTATGTATTTATTGAAAGACCAAATCGGTCTACTGAGTCATTTTAGTCTTAAAGGCGTTATTGAGTCGTTCGGTTTTGTTACCAGCCTGGTAGAACCTTGAGGGAAGGTTCTACGGCGTGTAATATCCCTGAGCGGATTGGGGGTGTTACAGGATTCACGAGTGGTGAATGTATTTTACTCACCGTGGGTTGGTTCGACGGGGCCACGACGGGAATTCCAATGGGTTGAGTCCGGGATTCATGAGTAAAAAATTCACAGGTTGGTGTATATTTAGTGAATGTTTTTTACTCGTCGTGGGTTGGTTCGACGGGGCCACGACGGGAATTCCAATGGGTTGAGTCCGGGATTCACGAGTAAAACTTCACGAGTTTGTATTGATTTTTATGTCCGTCGAGGACACGTAACGTGGGTTTTTAACCCTGTGAATTATTGTCGGTTTTCTATTTGCGAAAACAAAACCTTTGGGCTGTGACCCTGTTGATTTTTGGAAAGATAAGGATTCGGTAATCCTAAATTGTTTTCTATTAAAACTCTCGATGGAATTTTAAACTGTTTTATAAATTGTTTTCCCTTGATTGGTGACCTTTCGGTTTTAGAAGGTTTTACCAAACTCTTGCCTCGGGAAGTGCTTTTCGTTACGTTTGGATCTTTGAGGATTCCTGGTTATTATTGTTCTTGGAACTTGTATTGTGTGGCTCGTATTTTTGCACTTTGTTCTTGCACTAGCAAAACAGTGGAGTTTTGCTAACCCCCGAGTATTCGGGGGGTGGATGTCTGTTTTTGCATTCAGGTTTGGGAGCATAACACAGGGTCTACACGAAAGATGATGAAAGATGAACGATACTAATCACACGAGGATCCGTTGATGTCGTATTGGTCTAGTTGTATTTTCTTTTCCGCTGCAGTATCTTTTCCCCGTTGTACGGGAGTTTATTGTATTTTGACCCCTGTGTGGGTATGTGTTGGAATTGAGTTGAATGTTATTATTGAAAGACCAAATCGGTTTACTGAGTCATTTTAGCCTTAAAGGCGATGTTTAGATGTTGGATTTTAGTTAACAGCCTGGTAGATCCTCGAGGAGAGGGTCTACGGCGTGTAATATCCCTGAGTGGATTGGGGGTGTTACAATCTTGAATACCTCTAGGTACTCTATATAGGTTTCTTCATTTAGAGCTCCATGAAGAAATGAAATCTTCACATCAAGTTGTTCAATCTCCAGATCCAGGCTGGCAGCAATTCCAAGAACAATTCTGATTGGTGACATCTTCACCACTAGTGAGAAAATCTCAGCAAAATCAACACCCTTCTTCTGACTGAAACCCTTTACAACCAGTCTTGCTTTATACCTTGATTGTAAGATCTTCTTTTCAATCTTCGACCTGTACACCTATTTATTTTTAGGGCTCTTTTGCCTTTAGGCATCTTTACCAAGTCGTAGTTGTGATTTTCTTATATGGATTTCATCATATCTGATATGGGCTCCAACCATTTCTCTTTTTGGTTGTGATATGGACTCCATAAAACTCTCTGGTACTTCCCCGTGGTTGTATTTGCTTTGTGGACCTTCTAGCCTCTGCTTCTAGTGCTGGAACTAGAACATCATCAGCTTCCTCAACATCAACTGGATTGTCAGGATGCTCCCGAGCATCTCCGCTGTGATTCGGAACAGGGGGTAAAAGAACTGGATTTATGTCATTAGGTATATATGAATCAGACTTAGACTTTTCAGCTTGCTTGTCATCTCGAGTAGTCTGATCCTCCAGAAACACCACTTTTCTGTTCCAAATACAAAATCGAATACGCAGCGGAATAATAAAGCTAAATATAAAGAATCCCAAACATGATCGATCAAGTAACGTATATATGAAAAATAAAACGAACGAAGTTAAAGGATTAAAGTCCCATACCTTTGAAGCCTTTGATAATATCTTCGTAAGTTGATGATGTTCACGAATCTAAGCACGAACACGAAATCCCTTCGTCCCAAACACCTAAAACACGATATCTCTACTTCACACGCGTCGGAACTTGACCGGAAAAATCTACAGCAATACATTCTTGATGGAACACGGCTAGGAATCACTATAGGAATTTTTCTCTCTATTTTTCTTATTTGTATTTCACCTCAAAGATGATGAATAAAAATGAAGAAAAAATATTTCCTCTCCCTCTCTTTTAAGCTTCGGCCGAACCCAAGGTATGTGGTAATGGTGTGTGTTGATTTCTTAGTTTTTGGAGTGGTGTGATATGTATAATATATACATCACAAAGACCAAGTCATGTGATCCCACCATATAACATGCATTTGGCATCAATAGTTGAACAAATCACGGTGAGATATCATTATTAAACAAAACCACACGAAGACGAGAGAGAGAGGTGGGGCGGACCAATGAGGAAAATGGGAGGAAACGGACCGAGTCACTCGGCTTGTGTACCGGACGTTCGTCAAACAACTCCGTTAAATACACTCCATTTAATCTCCAATGTATTTATACTAATTAATTAATCCAATTAATTAATTATATCAAATACAAATATATTTCTCTAAGAAATATTATTTATGAATTAAATTAATTATCCAGTAACTTAATTTCAATTCATAAGACCGCTATTTGATTTATCCAATAAATCATAATTAGATATCCAATATCTAATATTAATAGAGAGATGATAAATTTATATTTATCCGTAAACGATCCTGATGCGCGACTCTGTAGGTCCGTCTCAGCCGGCATTGGGAGGAACCAATGAGTGCGGGCAGCACTTAGCCAGCCTAGCGGGTCGCACTGTAAATCCTGACTAAGAACGAATGAAGGGATCATTCCAGAACTATTATGTCGTGAATACCATATATGTATAGACCCTTCATCAGATGTCCTGGTCAAGTCTTCGGGTCACAGTAAAGTCAAACCCTACTGTTGACTATACATTATACAGGTGTTAATGCAAATCAAGACCGACTAATTACTAGTGTATCCAATACAACTATATCAGAATGCTTTGGCCAAAGACTTATGATCTTATTTGCCATTAACTGTATAGGACATTCACGTGCTCACTAACAGGAGATATAATCTTTTCTTGGTATACAGTAAAGACTGCGACATGCCCATATAGTCCGCACTTCGAGGTTGACCCAACGATTAAGCAAATGAGTATAACTACTCTAATGACAAACTAAATGTCAGAGGCACATCTCTTACTGAACCCTCAAGTCAAAGGTCCACGTATACTACCACAACCTTTCGATTCGTCACCGACTCTCCAAGAGTGAATACCGTATGACTGAGTCAAGTATGAGTTGTGTTCGAGTGTGCTGGTCCCACCAATATACTTATAACTGTACTATCAAGACATGCACATGTCCTAGCATCAGTTATACAAGTCTTACTCAAAACTCAATGCCCATTTAAGTCTATCGACTTGCGAACAGTTTATGTAAATAAACTTTAAACACTTCCAGTGCATTTTCTCTTATCTGATAACGAGAGTGGAATGTTCGCTCTTATTTACATTTACTTCACTTCAATGTTTACCAAATCAAGAATGCATTTGAAATACAGTAAACAGTAAATGAATCATATTATCTTTTATTGATAATTCCATAATTACAAGTACAATGCCTCTTCTCTCTCATACCCTGAGTGGCATTCGAGGGCATATTCCTAACAATATCCATTTGTACTTAATGCCATACATCATGGTATCCATTACCCATGTTCTTCAGATGTCTTTCCAAGACAGCCTGAGATAACAGGTTAGTCAGCGGGTCAGAGACATTGTCTTCTGAGTCTACTCTTTGCAACGAAACATATCCTTTTTCAACCATCTCTCGAACGATGTGATACTTTCTCTCTATATGCTTAGTGTTGTGGTGAGCCCTTGGATCCTTGGCTTGGGCGACAGCTCCATCATTATCACAAGATAGTGATATAGGCAGCTTCGTATTAGGCACCACTTGAAGTTCTTGCACAAACTTCTGCATCCAGAATGCTTCCTTGCTAGCCTCTGAGGCAACTTGGTACTATGCTTGGCAGGTGGAATCTTCCGTAGCGCTTTGCTTGGAGCTTCTCCAAGATACTGCTCCTCCATTGAGAGTAAACAAATATACCCAGATGTCGACTTAAAGTCGTCCATGTCTCCTTAAAAATCAGAATTGGTGAATCTAACCACCTTCAGTTCTCCAGCACCGTAAGTAAGAACCATATCTCTAGTTCTTCTAAAGTACTTAAGAATTTTCTTGACGACAGTCTAGTGTTCCCTTCCCGGGTTCGCTTGAATATGACTTACCATACTAACAGCATAGGTTAAGTCCGGTCTCGTTCATAACATAGCATACATGAGGCTACCCACTGCCGAGGCATAGGATACCTTACTCATCTCTCTTTTGTCTTCCTCACTTTGAGGACACATTTTCTTGGTGAGATGAATTTCATGTCTCATGGGAAGGAACCCTCTTTTAGAATTATCCATCTTGAATCTCCTCAAGATCTTATCTATATAGAGGGCTTGGAAAAGTCCTATCATTCTTCGCGGTCTATCTCTGTAAAGACGGATCCCTAGAATATAAGAAGCTTCTCCCAAGTCTTTCATGGAGAACGTTTTAGAAAGCCAAAGAAAGAAAATTACCTATTTCTTGTTGAACCCTCTTCTTCCTTCTCTCTTCTTCTTTGGTTCAGCCCTCTCTCTCTCTCTCTCTAGTCTCTCAATGCAGATTTTTTTTGAAGTATAAGAGTATGTATATTTTAAGGGTTTTAAAAAGAGGTGGTCAAAGTATGGGACAAGCGAACACAAGACACAAGATTATGTCTTGCATGGGGAAGACATGAAGACTCTAGGTGTCCTCCCCCTCTCCACTTGGCCGCCCATTTGGTGTGTATGTGTGTGTATAATTTTTTTTTTGTATTTTATGTGTATAGAATATTAATATAGTTAGTTGGGTATTTGTTTATTTGTAAATGGATTAAGTAGTTGGGTTGGGCTTTCAATCATAATTTCAAGACTTAGGAATTTTATTAAGTTGGGTTTGAGTCCATTAGTGAGTTTATATTAGTAAATGTTGGTACACATAGCCCATTAGGTGAATCAATGTTCTACTTTAACTTTTAATTAATTTATTATTTATGAAACAATCAAGTAAAATAAAATGAAACTAGATATAGGTTATATTATATTATAACAAATGTTATTAAAATTACATTATGATATAATAAACCGTACATATACATACACATGGACGGCCAAGATGGAGTAGAAGAATGTAGCTCTAGATTCTTCACTCATCACATGCAAGGCTTGTATGAAACATCTTGACACATGTAACAAGTCTTCTACACATTTCACTTCCCAACCCTCATTATCCCAACTTTAAATACTTACACCCTAACCTAACCCTCATTTTGCACCTCCTACACAACCAAAAAATCTGCAATTGAGAGTCTAAGAGAGAGAGAAGGCCGAACCAAGAGGAAGAAGGAGGAGGAAGAAAAATTTCAACAAGAAATATGTAATCTCATCCCTTATAACTATTTCCATAATTTCTTATGAAATCCTCCATAATCTAACCTTAATCTTAATACATGAAAACATAATTCTCACCTTGGGGGTGCATATAGATCGGCCAAACCATGTAGTAGTAGAGGAGAAGTCGTTTTCCAACTTTCAAGACTTAGAACCGACAAAATCTGGCTAAATCAAGGTGGGTGAAAACTCTTTCAAACTTTAAAGTAGAAATCTATTCTTTTTCTTGTGATTCATGTGTTAAATCTGAAGTATTTCAAGATTCTTTTGATATGATCTATGTTAAAATCTTCATGTTATAATTTTATGTTATGATTTTATGTATAACTATGTGAAATTCGTTTTTTTCTTAAACATAATCATCAAATATTATGAAAAATATGAAAGTATGTACTAATCTGAAATTCTTGTATAAATGCATGTTTTTAAAGATGAATGTTATGGTTATAACAACATGCAATATGATTTATCGAATTTAAACGACAACCGATTTGGTAATCGGGTGCCGATTTTGTGATAACTTGAAAGTTATATGTTTTCTTCTATGTGTTGTAGAAACCTTACCAAAATCTGAAATCTTATGTTATATGATTATATTATGATATATGGATAATTTATTTGTGGCCAAAACGGGACTTGAAATGAGTAAACGGAGCTTTGGGCATAAATTATAATTTCTCAAAGTTTGAGGACTAAACTGAAAATTTCGAAAATACAATATTCTGGACCTTGTACAGTACATATTATACCATGTATAGGCTGTCCATAAAGTTTCAAGCGATTCGGAGTTCGATATCTAAACTTAATTGTCCAAATCGCAAATTTTAAATAATTTCG
Source organism: Orobanche coerulescens (assembly GCA_033398695.1). Taxonomy (NCBI): domain Eukaryota; kingdom Viridiplantae; phylum Streptophyta; class Magnoliopsida; order Lamiales; family Orobanchaceae; genus Orobanche; species Orobanche coerulescens. The sequence continues at coordinate 9,653,655 of CM065801.1, read as the reverse complement.
GGGCCAAAACGCAAAAATTCCAAACTTCTGTACCAGGTCCAAAATTTTTTGGAATTTTCACAAATATGTAATTCTAGGTTCGTCACGAGTCATCTCGTAAAATTTCGTTAAATTCCGAGCTAAATTCATAGCTCTATAAGCCTCGGAACGATTTCCTTAAGTTTTGGGGTAATATCGTAATTTCTGGAAATTTCAGTCCCGAAACTGGAAATTTCCGAATTTTCCTTAAATCTGGAGTCGAGGAATTATTTTTGGCTTCCTCATGAAATTTCATAACCATCCGATTTCGTTTCATACTCCAACGCTTAGGTTTGAACCTAAGGGTAAAAACGTTCTTTCAAACTACTTACGAAACTCTCGTTTCGTTTCGTCAAACCTACCCAGTTAATATATCTGATCTGAACCCATCAGACCATTAATAAATTATTGAGAATATTTTCGAATCTATATACAAGTCCTATTTCGCATTACCGGGCCACAAATAAAATTAACCATATTCCATACTTAATCAAAGACACTATTAATCTCACTGACCGAACGTTTACGTGATACTTGTGAAACGCGTCAAATTGATAACTGTGACTGTCCGGGAACTAAGTGCTATAGATACAAAGTGCCACGGACGGGTCCGCCTCTAACTTTATCGGAACAAAGTGCCACGTCGAGAGACGGGGCCCACATCTTGAGTCCATATGAAACAGAGTGCCGACCTACAATCTGGGGGCCACCTATTGAGCTGTAGAAGCCACCTCTAGAGTCCCAAATCGTGTTAGGGACGGTTAGACCGAGTCTTGGATCGAACAGCGCGGCTGCGGTTCATGAACAAGGCTACCGTTATTTCCTATTCCCATAACCGAGGAACGGAGTGTTCCGAGAGATCTGGGTCGTAGATTTGGGGTATAATCGCGAATATGGTGTGACGGGTATTGACCCACAGCTAAGGACATACCGAGCCCAGATAAGAGATAAGGAAGCACACGCTAAGTGTGAGAGCGAAGACTCAGCATCTTGGGGTTTCACAGTGCTGAGCATTGCTACGTTATTTCCTATAAGTAGAATATCATCTATATATAGTACTAAAAATGTAATGTTGCTCCCACTGACTTTTTTGTAAACATATGGATCCTCCTCGTTTTGCACGAAATCAAAGTCCTTGACTGCTTCATCAAATAGAAGGTTCCAACTCCGAGAAGCTTGACACGTTGTTAGTGTAACTATCGCAAGTGCACGATATCGTATCAAGTAGTAAAGTGGACTTTTTGAGTCCGGTTTATCGATCCCACAAGGAAGTTTGGTTATAATTTGAATTATACACTATTAGTCTATTTTTATAGATACTAAGATGAGTGAAACACACAATTAAAAAGTTTGGTTTAATAATTGCAAAGAAAATGCAATAATAGTTCTAATATTTTAAGGAAATAAAAATATTGCAATAATAATAGATTGATTAAACGATAAAATGAAATAGTTGGGATTACAAACTTAGTTCGTCATTAGTTATAAAAGATGTATAGGAGATCATAAGATGAATTTACTTATTATGTTGTGTAGATTCGATTTTCCTTAAAAAGATGGTTTCTCTTTCGAACTATAAAACGCCCCTTACATATTGAATCAATCCGCTATATTTCTATGTTGATTGGCTTCAATACATAGCATTAGGATTTATGAAAATAACTCAAAGAATCATCTAAGGACTAGAGGTATATTTCTATCCCCTAGAACAACTTAGAGTGAAGATCATTTGATCTAATCAAACATATTTTCTTTCGAAACATATGAAGACCATAAATATCGTCATTTATTGGCCAAATAAATAAATATTGTTAAAACAATGAAAATCACGCACAATAATAAGTAATTCACAATAGATCTTTTATAAAAACATAAATAACATGACTAATCTTGTTTATAATCCCAACAAAAGGTTACTTAGCCCATGAAGGGTTTATTATACATATTACAAGCTTTGGTGGTCATTATTAGTTGAATCAAGAGAAAGAATTGATCCTAACTCCCTTAGTAGATAAAGGAGATAGAAGCAATAAACTCTCTGAACAACATATGTTATACCACACTTACAAATATCACTCAATAACACAAGTGTGTTCTTCACACAAAAAGAAAAGTTTACAAAAAATAGAAAATTATAAGATGAATGATGAATGATGAAGGATCTAAGGGGTCTATTTATACACCTAAAGTCATCTAATAGCTCCAAAACTCCAGCATTATTACAATAGATCGGATCAATGTCAGCCATCCCCTCAATAATATACAAAAAGTATAAAAAATTAGACAAATCATAACAATCTGTCAAGAGTTACGGCCGTAACATTCAGGAGTTACGGCCGCAACTAGGGTGACTTACGGCCGTAACATTCTGTAGTTACGGACGTAACTTGGCTTCGTAAAATTGCTCACTGGATGCTTTGATAGTTACGTTTTCAGCCCAGAATTTCTCAGACTTTGCATTTTTGCCCCCAAATCTTCTACGGATGATAACTTTTGATATATGACTCTGATTTTGAATCCGGAAAGACTGCCGAATTCGTCTCGGAAAGCCCTACAACATGAATATATCAAAATTCAACAAAGAGAATATTTAATAAACATGTTATTTCTTGAGTAAATCAGTTATTTATGTAATATCCGCATTTTTCTTTCCCTTGTAATTGTATTTCCGGTGTAATTCTCGATTTTAGTGACTCTCGAGTATCCTTCAGTGTAACTTTTCCGTTATCTTTTGATCTGATTCTCGTAATTGTTGTGCGGAACCGCCGTTTCGGGGTTGCCGTGGATTCGTTCTATGCTATGATGCGTTTTGAGGTGTTCCGTTTGACGTTTCGTTCATAATCCGGTATTTTGGGTCGTTTATATTCCGTATCTAGCGCACGCTAAATTTCCTGTATAGCGCACGCTAGAAATCCATTAGTAGCGCACGCTACGTTTAATTCGTAGCGCACGCTAACGATTTAGCCCTGGGAGTGGCAGTTCAGCTCCCAGCCCTCTGGACTATCGGATTAGCGCACGCTATCTCGTCTAGCGCACGCTAATGTCGGGAGACTAGCGCACGTTAAATTGTTCAGTAGCGCGCGCTAGTGTGACTGTCCAGTACTGGGCAGTTTACTACTGAACTCAATCAGATGCTAGTTAGCGCACGCTACGCTGGTATGGTAGCGCACGCTAACGGGTCAGGTGAGGTTTGGGCAGTTGGCTACTGGACTCGGCTGATGTTCAGGTAGCGCACGCTATTGGTCGATAGCGCGCGCTACCGAGAGGTTATTAGCGCACGCTACGCATGTATGGTAGCGCACGCTAACGGCCAAAGACCTGGCTTCTGGACTGGGACGCTAACAGGAGGGTTTGTAATCCTATCCCGTTAGCGCACGCTAACCTTGAGGTCTTAGCGTGCGCTAACACTCCCTGGCTATATAAACCAGGGAGTTGACCGAGATAATCACAAAATCTCATTTCTTCCTCTTTCCGCGGCCGAGCGACTCCAGAGACGATTTGAGGCGATTTTCTTCTTCCAATCACTTCAGAGATCCTTGTGCTTGAGTTCTTGGTGTAAGACTAACATCATCCACTTGTGTTTCTCATCCTAAATCCAAGGTAATCTCTTAGAACCCTACTTTTGGATAATTTGGGGGTTTTGGGATTTTTCTTCCGATCCGTTCCGTTTCGTTGATGGATTCATGATGAATATTATTAATCTTGTTGGTATTCTTAGTTTCCCTACGGATTCATGGTATATTTCGTGATTTTTACGGAATCGAGAGGGTTTGGTTGTGGTCCGCCCTCGTTGTTGTTTATATACGAATATACATGAATCGTAGGCGGGTTTCGGGTGTATTCCATTTCCATAATCGTCTAGAGTTGGTTGTGATTGTGTTATTCGAATCGTTAGGTTCATTTCCGCCGGTTCCTTGCGGTCGTGTTCAACTCTTCCGTTCCGTTCGTGTCATCGTCTAATTAATCGAGGCAAGTATCCTTATGAACTTACAAACTTAACATAGTAGTTTTGTATGAGAAATTGTGTGTGTGTGTGTATGCTCACTGCGGGTTAGACTCGACGGGGTCTCGGTAGGGTTCCAAGAAGCTGTGGGACCGCGAGCTTGCTTTTAACCACTGTGGGTTAGATCCGACGGGGTCTCGGCAGGGATCCACGAAGCTGTGGGTCCGCGGTTAATTGTGGTGCATTTTACAAATGTGATTCGATATTGGCATTTCCGGAAATGAGTGTTTTGGAAACTATGATTTCTTGATGGCATGCATTACTATATGTGTAAGATGTAAATTGTTCATTTGGTTACTTGTACTAGCGTAATTGCTAACCCCTCTGGGGACCCGTTTTGGGGAAATTCGTTTTATGAATTTCAGGTCAGGTTCATCGAGACGAACGGGCGCTGGACCAGTATGCGGATGATGGCCGAGCGTGATGATTGTGCCTAAGTGACGTCTTAATGTCTTTTTTGTCTTTTCATCTTTTGTGGCTTTTGAACTAATGGTTGTACTCGAGTACTTAAGAGTTCTTGTCCGTCCGGATTGTATTATTTCCTATATGTTTGTGTTGATTGATGATGTTATGGTTGACCGGTAAACCGGGTGGATTATTCTGTTTTGCGTCTTTATGACATGGTTTTGGTTTGTCGTTTATGTGAGTCGATGAGTATGATGCTGTTCAGCCTGGTGGCTCCCATATAGGGATTCACGGCGCTGTAATATACCTCGAATATCTTGAGGGTGTTACAATTTAATCCGATCATCATCCGATAAAAATAAAATTATTAAAACTAATTAATTAAAAGCAAAAAATGAGTAGACTAGCTCAATTATGGGTGAATTTTATCGATACAAACCATGGATAAGTGTACAAAAGTGACACTTATCACACCCCCAAACTTGAATTCTTGCTAGTCCCGAGCAAGACTCTTTATTATTCATGCTCCAAAATAATCGGGGAACCAAATGGCGGCAATAGCTCAGGCGGTTCAGAACCCGGATCAGGCCCATGCTAATCGGGGCGGAGCGGACCGATGGCTCCAAGATGTCATTAAGATGCATCCTCCTCAGTTTTCGGGAGCTTCAGACCCGATTGGCTGGGAAGGGTGGATCAAGGAGATATCTAAGGTCTTCGTTGCCACTAACTGTCCTGAGGAACGTAGAGTCCTTATTGCTCAATATTTTCTCACTGGGGACGCTACGGACTGGTGGGAGGCTGTTGGGCCCAAAGACCATGCTGCTTCGTGGGCTGAGTTTCAAGAGTTGATGGAGACTGAATATTGCCGTGCGATCAGACGAGCTCGGGTACATGCTTTTTATGATGCTCAACCACGGGATATCCCCGTAGCTCAAGCTATTGCTGATTTTAACAAAGAGTTGGGTTATGTGAAGACCCAAGTTGTCGAGGAGAGTGACAAGATTTTCCATTTCTCCAGACGGATGAAGTTGCCGATTCGGGACTATATGTCGGGGCTCGTATGCACTACAGTGAAGGATTATCAGAGTAGGGCCCTTGCTTATGATATGTCTGTGACGGCGAGTGAGGCGGCCCGCGAGTAAGAAGCGAGTCCATTGGGAACTTTTCGGGCCACAAAGTGGGGGTCGGCGAAATTTTAGTCTGCTAACTTTTCATTGGTGGTGGCCCATCTCGATCTACTGGGTTTCCCGTAGCTGCGGTGCCCCTTCTCGAGAGGTGAAATGCTTCAACTGGCGGCAGGCCACATCGGCCGTGTTTGTCCGAATCCTTTGCCGACGTGTAACGGTGTGGCGGTCGGGTCACAAGGCTTTCAGGCCTTGAGAGGGAGAAAATCCTTGGTGCCCGGGCTTCCATTCCAGCGCCTAGGAACCAAGTGTGAATCAGGGATCGTTTGCTCCTCAATCTCCGCCGAGTGCTAGTCGGGGAGAGGTCGGGTCAGCCCTCTAAGGGGGAGCTTCGGCGTCGGCTCAGCCACCCGCGTGTCTATGAGATGCGGAGAGCCGATGATCCAAATGCTACCGTGGCGGCAGTACCGTTTATATTCTTTCTCATCCCTGTGTGCTTTTCGATTCGGTGCTACGCATTCGTTCATATCTCCGGATTGTGTGCGTCGTTTGAGTCTCGACCGCTTGACGCCTTGTGAGCCCTTCATCGTTAAGCTTCCTAGCGGCGATAGGATCGTTGGTGATCAGGAGGTTCGAGACTGCTCTGTACTTATTTGTGAGAGGACTTGGCCCTCTAATCTTATTGTTGTGAGTATCGAGGGTGAGGATTTAATTCTTGGTGATGATTGGATCGAGCGGCATGGTGCGATCATGAACTACCACACGAGAATCATCACTATGTTAGCCGAGGACGGCACCGAGCACTCTTTCGCGGGGCGAAAGAGAGGAAACCAGAAATTCGTTATTAATGCCTTGAAGGCGATGAGTCTCCTGCGAAAGGGGTGTACTGGTTATTGGTGCTATGCCTTGAAGGCGGAGGATGGTGGAGTCGAGCTTTCGTCGATTCCAGTCGTTAATGAGTTTCCTGATGTATTTCCTGACGAGTTACCGGGATTGCCACCGGATCGTGAGGTTGAGTTTGCCATAGAGTTAGAGCCGGGCGCGGCTCCTATTTCGAAGGCGCCCTATCGCATGGCACCTTCAGAGATGTCCGAGTTGAAGAAGCAGTTGAGTGAGCTTCTTGAGTCGGGGTATGTTCGACCGAGCGCCTCGCCTTGGGGCGCACCGGTCCTGTTTGTGCGGAAGAAGGATGGTTCACTACGTTTGTGTATCGACTATCGCGAACTAAACAAGGTGACCATCAAGAACAAGTATCCTTTGCCGAGAATTGATGACTTGTTCGATCAGTTGCAGGGAGCTGCGGTATTCTCGAAAATTGATTTGAAATCGGGATACTATCAGCTCCGGGTGAGAGAGTCCGATGTGCCGAAAACAGCCTTTCGGACGAGGTACGGACATTATGAGTTCGTAGTCATGCCTTTCGGGTTAACTAATGCGCCGGCGGTGTTCATGCAATTGATGAACAAAGTTTTTATCGAGTATTTGGATAAGTGCGTCGTCGTCTTTATTGACGATATTCTTATTTATTCGAGGAATGAGGAAGAGCATGCCCATCATTTGCGGATAGTATTAGACATTTTAAGGACCGAGCAACTCTATGCAAAGTTCTCGAAATGTGAGTTCTGGCTGAAGGAAGTGATGTTTTTAGGTCACGTGATTTCGGTAGGGGGTTCGTGTGGATCCGCAGAAGATTGAGGCCGTATTGGATTGGGCACCGCCCAAGAATGTGAAGGAGCTCCGTAGTTTCTTGGGTTTAGTGGCTACTACCGTAGGTTCGCCGAGGGTTTCTCAAACGGCTCGACCACTTACACGCTTGCTCTAGAAATCGAGAAGTTCTGCTGGAATGACGAGAGGCGATCGAGTTTTGAGGAATCGAAGAAGCGTTTGACTTCAGCTTTGGCATTGCCATGTGGCAACGAGGGTTTTGCCGTTTATAGCGATACTTGGTCGTGGTCTTGGGTGTGTATTAATGCAAAGACGGTAAGACCATTGCCTTTGCGTCGAGACAGTTGAGGCCGTATGAGCTTAACTACCCTACTCATGATTTGGAGTTAGCGGCAGTCGTTTTTGCGCTCAAGATTTGGCGTCACTATCTTTTCGGCTCTGCATGCCAGATTTTTACCGATCATAAAAGTCTGAAATACATATTTACTCAGCGAGAGTTAAATATGAGGCAGAGGAGGTGGTTAGAGTTGATTAAGGATTATGACCTCGAAATCCTTTATCATCCGGGCAAGGCGAACGTCGTGGCCGACGCCTTGAGTCGGAAACCAGTTGCGTTGCGAACGCTTGAGATCCTTACGTCTCAGTCTGAGCTTCGGAGGGCCTTGATCGAGTTAGATGTTGAGGTCTCGTTGCCGGGAGCTGTCGGGCAACTTTGTGCTTTAGAGATTTCGTCATCCTTGATCGACGAAATTAAGCTGAAGCAATCAGAGGATCCGATGATTACTCAAATCCGAGAGAACGTTCTTAAGGGAAATTCTCCTGGGTTTGTGATTCACGAGGATGGTATTTTGAGATTCCAGAGTCGGCTTTGTGTGCCGAACGACTCAGAGTTGAGGCAGAGTATTTTACGGGAGGCCCATGCTACACCTTACTCCGTTCATCCTGGTTCGAGTAAGATGTACAAGGACTTGAGAAGGAACTTCTGGTGGAATGACATGAAGGATGAGTTCGCACTGTTTGTAGCGAGATGTTTGACTTGTCACAGGTCAAAATCGAGCATCGAGACCGGCCAAGTTATTGTAGATCACTTCCCATTCCGGAATGGAAATGGGAGGATATATCGATGGACTTCGTCACGAGTTTGCCGAGATCGAGGTCGGGCATGAATATGGTATGGGTGATTGTTGATCGTCTGACCAAGTCGGCACATTTTCTGGGCATCAAGGACACTTGGGGCCCGGAGAAGTTGGCTCGTGTGTTTATCGCACAGATTGTGAGACTTCACGGTACTCCGAAGTCTATTGTTTCGGATCGTGATGGCCGTTTCGTATCGCACTTCTGGCAGGCGGTGCATAAGGCGTTGGGTACCCGTTTACACTTGAGTACCTCTTTTCATCCCCAGTCAGATGGACAATCGGAACGCACTATCCAGACGCTCGAGGACTTGTTACGTGCCCGTGCTCTCGATTGGAGTAGTGGTAGGAGGAACATTTGCCGCTGATCGAATTCACGTACAACAAAAGTTGGCACGCGTCGATTCGGATGGCCCCGTATGAGGCACTTTACGGGCGGCGATGTCGATCACCGATTTGTTGGAATGAGGCGTCCGATTTGGTCGGGACCGAGCCGGATGTCGTTTTAGAGACGAGGCGGAAGATAGAGTTAATTCGGGAACGGATGTTGGCCGCGAGTCGGCCAAGTCGTATGCCGACATCCGTCGTCGACCTTTGGAATTCGAGGTGGGAGACCATGTTTTGCTAAAGGTGTCGCCGATGAAGGGAGTTTTTCGTTTCGGGAAGAAAGGGAAGTTGAGTCCGAGATTTATCGGCCCCTTCGAGATCCTCGAGCGAGTAGGTGGGTTGGCATACCGTTTGGCGTTACCTCTGGCCTTGAGTCATGTTCATAGCGTTTTCCATGTTTCCCAGTTGAGGAAATATGTCCCGGATCCTAGTCACATCATCGATTATGGAAAGATTGATGTCGCCGAAGATGTTACTTTCGAAGAGCGCCCTTTGAAGATTTTGGAGCATCGTGAGAAACGATTGAGGCATAAGACCATACCTTTGGTCAAGGTGCAGTGGTCGAGACACGGTGTCGAGGAGGCAACTTGGGAAACCGAGGATAGCATGCGTGCTAGGTACCCCGAGTTGTTTGTTCCTTAAGTTTCGGGACGAAACTTATTTTTAGAGGGGTAGAATGTAATATCTGCATTTTTCTTTCCCTTGTAATTGTATTTCCGGTGTAATTCTCGATTTTAGTGACTCTCGAGTATCCTTCAGTGTAACTTTTCCGTTATCTTTTGATCTGATTCTCGTAATTGTTGTGCGGAACCGCCGTTTCGGGGTTGTCGTGGATTCGTTCTATGCTATGATGCGTTTTGAGGTGTTCCGTTTGACGTTTCGTTCATAATCCGGTATTTTGGGTCGTTTATATTCCGTATCTAGCGCACGCTAAATTTCCTGTATAGCGCACGCTAGAAATCCATTAGTAGCGCACGCTACGTTTAATTCGTAGCACACGCTAACGATTTAGCCCTGGGAGTGGCAGTTCAGCTCCCAGCCCTCTGGACTATCGGATTAGCGCACGCTATCTCGTCTAGCGCACGCTAATGTCGGGAGACTAGCGCACGTTAAATTGTTGATGGCGCGCTAGTGTGACTTATCGATCGGGCGCTTTACTCGAACTCAATCGATGCTAGTTAGCGCACGCTACGCCGGTATGGTAGCGCACGCTAACGGGTCGTGAGGTTTGGGCGGTTGGCTCTTGGACTCGGTGATGTTCGAGTAGCGCACGCTATTGGTCGATAGCGCGCTACCGAGAGGTTATTAGCGCACGCTACGCATGTATGGTAGCGCACGCTAACGGCCAAAGACACACGGGTGGGGACGCTAACGGGAGGTTTGTAATCCTATCCGTTAGCGCACGCTAACCTTGAGGTCTTAGCGTGCGCTAACACTCCCGGCTATATAAACCAGGAGTTGACCGAGATAATCACAAAATCTCATTTCTTCCTCTTTCGCGGCCGGCGACTCCAGAGAGACGATTTGAGGCGATTTTCTTCTTCCAATCACTTGAGAGATCCTTGTGCTTGAGTTCTTGGTGTAAGACTAACATCATCCACTTGTTTCTCATCCTAAATCCAAGGTAATCTCTTAGAACCCTACTTTTGGATAATTTGGGGTTTTGGGATTTTCTTCCGATCCGTTCCGTTTCGTTGATGGATTCATGATGAATATTATTAATCTTGTTGGTATTCTTAGTTTCCCTACGGATTCATGGTATATTTCGTGATTTTTACGGAATCGAGAGGGTTTGGTTGTGGTCCGCCCTCGTTGTTGTTTATATACGAATATACATGAATCGTAGGCGGGTTTCGGGTGTATTCCATTTCCATAATCGTCTAGAGTTGGTTGTGATTGTGTTATTCGAATCGTTAGGTTCATTTCCGCCGGTTCCTTGCGGTCGTGTTCAACTCTTCCGTTCCGTTCGTGTCATCGTCTAATTAATCGAGGCAAGTATCCTTATGAACTTACAAACTTAACATAGTAGTTTTGTATGAGAAATTGTGTGTGTGTGTGTATGCTCACTGCGGGTTAGACTCGACGGGGTCTCGGTAGGGTTCCAAGAAGCTGTGGGACCGCGAGCTTGCTTTTAACCACTGTGGGTTAGATCCGACGGGGTCTCGGCAGGGATCCACGAAGCTGTGGGTCCGCGGTTAATTGTGGTGCATTTTACAAATGTGATTCGATATTGGCATTTCCGGAAATGAGTGTTTTGGAAACTATGATTTCTTGATGGCATGCATTACTATATGTGTAAGATGTAAATTGTTCATTTGGTTACTTGTACTAGCGTAATTGCTAACCCCTCTGGGGACCCGTTTTGGGGAAATTCGTTTTATGAATTTCAGTCGTTCATCGAGACGAGCAGTACTGACCAAGATGCGGATGATGGCCGAGCGTGATGATTGTGCCTAAGTGACGTCTTAATGTCTTTTTTGTCTTTTCATCTTTTGTGGCTTTTGAACTAATGGTTGTACTCGAGTACTTAAGAGTTCTTGTCCGTCCGGATTGTATTGTTGCCTATATGTTTGTGTTGATTGATGATGTTATGGTTGACCGGTAAACCGGGTGGATTATTCTGTTTTGCGTCTTTATGACATGGTTTTGGTTTGTCGTTTATGTGAGTCGATGAGTATGATGTTGTTCAGCCTGGTGGCTCCCATATAGGGATTCACGGCGCTGTAATATACCTCGAATATCTTGAGGGTGTTACAATTTAATCCGATCATCATCCGATAAAAATAAAATTATTAAAACTAATTAATTAAAAGCAAAAAATGAGTAGACTAGCTCAATTATGGGTGAATTTTATCGATACAAACCATGGATAAGTGTACAAAAGTGACACTTATCACACCCCCAAACTTGAATTCTTGCTAGTCCCGAGCAAGACTCTTTATTATTCATGCTCCAAAATAAAAATAAGAAAAATTAATACACACATAAATTAAAATATAAAAAAAAAGGAGATCAAAATGCCATTACTACACAACAACCAGTTTTATACAGTAGATAGAAATGAATCAAGATTCAAAATAAATCTACTAATATTTTTGAAGTTAAAACACGGTTTTTATTTTATAATTCCAAATTCAAGGTTTTCCCCCCCAAAAGGTTGATTATTTCTTTCCCACTCGTGATACACATGACTCTTTTTAATGGTTGCTCTCGATCACTCGTTTATTTTTCGACTCAATATGAAGAAGAATTTCATTGTCGTCATCAAATATTGTGATTATTCACGAAATTGAGTGTATTGAAATCCAGCCGCTAATTAATTCAAATCTGCTCATAAACTACATCCCTTTTAATGATAGCGTTCACACCGTTATTTGCTAACGTGTAGCTCTTTTCACTAAAACAATTTCTATCTCATTTTTTTTAAAAGGTGATAGCTTTCACACCGTTATTTGCTAACGTGTAGCTCTTTTCACCAATTTTTCTGAGACGGCAGCTACGCACCAACAATGGTTAGTCCTTTATTTTTCGCAAAATTTAAGACCCCCAAAATTAGGCAGCTGTTGCTGCTCAACACTTCTCCTTTTTGTCATTTTTTTTATTAGATGATAGCTTTCACACCGTTATTTGCTAACGTGTAGCTCTTTTCACCAATGACTTCTTTTTTTTAGGGAATAGAATTTTTACAGAAAATCATTTTTTAGTTAAGCATGAAAAATCAAAAACTCCACAAATTAAGTAAATTTCAGTTCTATTTTTCATCAACCGACTGATTCTTCTTTTCTCAAGGTAACAAATGACTCGATTTTATATGATAATTACAAGGCTTGGAAAGAGAGATTAAGGCTCAAAAAAAATTTTGGAATATACAAATAATTTTTTTACCGGTTAAAACGATTTTAGAAGCTTGTATATAGCTAATTTATTGGTGTTATGGCCAGATCTAGAAATCTCAAAAATCAAAATACTATAAATATATATATATATATATATATATACACCAAAAAAATTAAGGCAAATAACCAAATCAATCAAAACATACCAAAATTACAACACACCAAAATAATAAAACAAATCACCCCCAAACTTGAAAATAAAATTGTCCTCAGTTTTTAAAAATAAAATAAAATAAAAAAGCAATGTAGAAAAAGCAGAATACTCCCTGTTAAGAAAGTTGATGTTTGAGCTAACGCCTTTTAGAATCTGCAAGAGAATAAATATACGAGGCACGCAACAAAAGAAAATAAAATATACTCGTAAGTATAACATAATTTTTAAGATGCGCATCAAGAAAGTCCGAAGAGTCGCCTTACGCTGCCATCAATGCTATTATAAAAAAAACACACAATAAAAATTACAGTAATAAAATAACAATACATAAATCGCGAATAGATGCGCGTCAAGAGATCAAGAAGAAACTCCTTAAGCTGCCACCATTTACCACGATTATTACACACGACAGAAAGTAAAAATAAAAGAGATCCGACATGGGATATCAAAGGGAGAGGAATGAATCCACTTTTCATTTTCTCACGGTAAAATCTTCCATCCAGACAATTTTAGCTAGAGTTGAATCTGGTTGAGGAATAAATTCATTGAGTTTTTTGATTAGTTCTTCTGGTATTGTTGCAACGACTATGATTCTTTAGCACGCTCGGAAATAAAACCCTTTTCAGCAGAGTATTCGATGAAAGACAGTAAACCATCAAAGAAACCATTGACATTAAGCACACCTATTGGTTTTTGATGAACATTTAGCTGGGCTCTGGTAACCACATGAAAAAGTTCCTCAAGGGTGCCAAAACCACCGGGAAGGGTGATAAAGGCGCCAGAATTATTTATCATGTGAGTTATGCGATCTTGCATATTTACAGATCTAAACTCATCTCCAATAGTTGACCCGGTAATTTTACTTTCAAATGAGGTTTTGGGATTATTCCCAACACTCTTACTCCTTCCATATAGGCGTAAATGACTCGTCCCATTAATCCTAGACTTCCTCCTCCGTAAACTACATGAATGCATTTTTCTCCTAAGGTACGACCCAAGTTGTGGGCTGCTTCAGTAAAGCATGCCTCTTTTTCATAACTAGCTCCACCAAAAATGCAGACTGTGCTAAATTTTTTTGTTGAAGATGATGACTCCATTTTTGAAAAGAAAAATTTTTTTAGAGAGAAACAGTGAAAAGTGCAAGTTTGAGGGATGAATGAAAGAAACAAGTACAATGTTTATTTATAGAAGAAAAAGAAGGTAAAAATTGTTTAACAAGTTTTTGATTGCGTTTGATTGCGCTTCAACTACTCAATAGAATAATGAAAGCATTTATCGCGTATCACATTTTTTTTATTCAGAAAATCTCATCACACGACAAAAATAAAAGATACTTACGCGTATGTATAGTAGTTGTGATTGTGGCTCACATCTTCCTCTGATTTTACGTTCAAAAACGGCCTAAACGCCTTCTATGAGTCGGGGAGAAGCTTCCCATCCAATTTTCTTACAAATTGGCAAACAGGGTCTTTTAACGTCAGATTCACAAGACGTTGTTCATATTCTGGTTTGAATTTATTCCACAAACATCGAATTCCATAATGTACGAGTCCACTAGGATGCGTGTCAAGAGAAATTTCGATATTATCTAAATTCTCTTTATTCAGACCATCCTTAATGAACTGAATTTTATCTTCTCTGTTTGTAGATGGAATTCCTAAAGATCGACATTTTAAATTACAGTTCCATCTAGCACATTTATAACAAACGGCTATCATCTTTGCTCGTCGATTCTTCGCATATGAACGTTTTCCAAGCCCTGGTAAAAATCTAGTCGGTGTTTCTGTGAATTCACCCTCTATTCTTACTTTGGCTTCAATTATGAATCTTATGTCAAAAGGTATGCTTTTATTCATAAGCAACCTCATCCTTTCAAGCCTTGTCTTGTAAATTTTTAAAATTGCATTTTTGCTTAGAAAGGGGAATCTTTTTTCAATTTTATACAAAGTTTCTTCCATGATAAAAAAAATAAATAAAAAGACAATGAAAAGAATTGAAGAAAATATCTACAAATATCAGTTGTTGTGGGAAACTGAAAAATCCGACTTTAATAGTCACGGAGTACCGTTATCCGCCACTTGACCGGACAAACACAATTGAGTACTAAGTTACAATATCGAGAAATTTGTACTTATAAAAATAGTTTACAATGTAAGATTTCAAATATAACTTATACTTCCCCGGCAACGGCGCCAAAAACTTGACACTTTGTTAGTGTAACTATCGCAAGTGCACGATATCGTATCAAGTAGTAAAGTGGACTTTTTGAGTCCGGTTTATCGATCCCACAAGGAAGTTTGGTTATAATTTGAATTATACACTATTAGTCTATTTTTATAGATACTAAAATGAGTGAAACACACAATTAAAAAGTTTGGTTTAATAATTGCAAAGAAAATGCAATAATAGTTCTAATATTTTAAGGAAATAAAAATATTGCAATAATAATAGATTGATTAAACGATAAAATGAAATAGTTGGGATTACAAACTTAGTTCGTCATTAGTTATAAAAGATGTATAGGAGATCATAATATGAATTTACTTATTATGTTGTGTAGATTCGATTTTCCTTAAAAAGATGGTTTCTCTTTCGAACTATAAAACGCCCCTTACATATTGAATCAATCCACTATATTTCTATGTTGATTGGCTTCAATACATAGCATTAGGATTTATGAAAATAACTCAAAGAATCATCTAAGGACTAGAGGTATATTTCTATCCCCTAGAACAACTTAGAGTGAAGATCATTTGATCTAATCAAACATATTTTCTTTCGAAACATATGAAGACCATAAATATCGTCATTTATTTGCCAAATAAATAAAGATTATTAAAACAATGAAAATCACACACAATAATAAGTAATTCACAATAGATCTTTTATACAAACATAAATAACATGACTAACCTTGTTTATAATCCCAACTAAAGGTTACTTAGCCCATGAAGGGTTTATTATACATATTACAAGCTTTGGTGGTCATTATTAGTTGAATCAAGAGAAAGAATTGATCCTAACTCCCTTAGTAGATAAAGGAGATAGAAGCAATAAACTCTCTGAACAACATATGCTATACCACACTTACAAATATCACTCAAGAACACAAGTGTGTTCTTCACACAAAAAGAAAAGTTTACAAAAAATGGAAAATTATAAGATGAATGATGAATGATGAAGGATCTAAGGGGTCTATTTATACACCTAAAGTCATCTAATAGCTCCAAAACTCCAGCATTATTACAATAGATCGGATCAATGCCAGCCATCCCCTCAATAATACACAAAAAGTATAAAAAATTAAACAAATCATAACAATCTGTCAAGAGTTATGGCCGTAACATTCAGGAGTTACGGCCGTAACTAGGGTGACTTACGGCCGTAACATTCTGTAGTTACGGCCGTAACTTAGCTTCGTAAAATTGCTCACTAGATGTTTTGATAGTTACGTTTTCAGCCCAGAATTTCTCAGACTTTGCGTTTTTGCCCCCAAATCTTCTTCGGATGATAACTTTTGATATATAACTCTGATTTTGAATCCGGAAAGACTGCCGAATTCGTCTCGGAAAGCCCTACAACATGAATATATCAAAATGCAACAAATAGAATATTTAATAAACATGTTATTTCTTGAGTAAATTAGTTATTTAATCCGATCATCATCCGATAAAAATAAAATTATTAAAACTAATTAATTAAAAGCAAAAAACGAGTAGACTAGCTCAATTATGGGTGAATTTTATCGATACAAACCATGGATAAGTGTACAAAACTGACACTTATCAAAGCTTGCTTCAGCCCAGAAATGGCTCGTTGCAGCTTACACACCTTATGAATATTAGCTTTGGACACAAAACCCTAGGCTGTTCCATATAGATTTCCTCCTCGAAGTACCCATTTAGAAAAGCCGTTTTGACGTCCATTTGCCATATTTCATAATCGTAATGGGCAGCAATGGCAATCATCATGCGAATCGACTTGATCATCTACGGGCGAGAAGGTATCATGATAATCGATCCCTTCCCTTTGGGTATAACTCTTTGCCACAAGCCTGGCCTTATAGGCGTCAACCTTGCCATCTCCATCAGTGTTTCTCTTATAGATCCATTTACTTCTAATGTGGTTCATGCCAGTTAGTTAATCTACTAGAGTCCAGGCCTGATTGGCATGCATCGAGTCTATATCAGCTTCCATAGCTTCTTGCCATTTATTGGAGTCCATATACATTATCTCTTGGTCATAGGTGACAGGGTCGTCCTCACGGCTATTAGGTACATCATGGAGACCCAGTTCCTCGACATGTATGTAGCCATACCTCTCAGGTAAGTGATACATCCTATCAGACCTTCGAAGTGAAGTATGTATTACAATAAGTTCGGTTCGTGATCCCTGATCAGATGTCTCCTCAGGACTTTCATTATGCTCTTTCAAAGAGACATTTCTACCCGAGCCACCTTCCTGAATGAATTCTTCCTCAAGTAAGTGTGCTTGTAAAGCCACAACGACCATATGGTCTTCTGGCATGTATAATAGATAACCCATCGAGTCCTCTGGGTATCCAATGAAACATACCTTGACGGACCTCGCTTCTAGTTTGTCCACCTTAGCCTTCTTGACATAGGCTGGACATCCCCAATTTCTTATGTGATTAAGACTTGGTTTCTTACCCTTCCACATCTCATGCGGAGTGATAGGAACGGATTTGGAAGGACATCTATTAAGGATATAGGCAACGGTAAGTAAGGCGTACCCCTATAGGTAAATTGGTAAATCGGTGTAATTCAACATGGGGCGGATCATGTACAATAAAGTCCGATTTCTCCTTTCTGAAACACCATTTAACTGTGGGGTTACTGGCAGCGTGAATTGTGAAACTATTCCATGTTCCTTTAGGAACTCATCAAACTCTATGCTCATATATTCGCCACCTCGGTCCGATCGAAGTGTTTTGATATGACATCCAGTCTGTTTTTCAACTAGGGCCTTAAATTCCTTGAATTTAGTAAAGGCTTCGGATTTATGTTTTATCAAGTACACAATCCCATACCTAGTATGATCATCTGTGAACATTATAAAATATTGATATCCATCTCCGACTGCTTTCAAAGCACCACAAACATCGGTATGTATCAACCCAAGTTTCTCAGCAGTCCTTTCAAATGTCCATGTGACGGGGGGACTTAGTCATCTTGCCTCTAAGGCAGGATTCACAAGTTGGATAGAGTTCTTCACCTAATGTACTTAAAAGTCCATCTTTCTCCATTTTGTGAACCTTGGTCTGACCAACGTGACCAAGTCTAAGGTGCCACTTAAGAGCTTGATTAGTATCATGCATGCCACATTTCCTAGTTATAGTGTTCACTGATGATATGTTTGGTAAGTTCAGATGATATAAATCATTCAACAATGTAGTTGTGCCAACCAATTTATTTCAAAAATAAATTGTACAACTACCATTGCCAATGAAGAAAGAAAATGCTTTTCAGTCCAAGACTGGAATGGATACAATATTTTTATGCCCCTTGGGAAAAACCAGTACTTCATCTAACATCAAAATAAAACCAGATTCCAAACCCAGTAGGAGTGATCCCATATCGGTTGCCTCAACACTTGTCCGCTTCTGACAGTGACCATCACTTCCCCAGCTTCAAGCTGCCTACTTCATTCCATATCCTGATTCATAGTACAAATATGAGAAGTAGCACTTGAATCCAGAATCCATGTGGATGGATAAATCCATGTAAAAGTTGAGCACCTCGAGCCTTTCAATATAGATATCATCTTGAGGATGTGGTCTCCCACTTTCTCCCCTTCCTTCATCCTAGCACTAAATATCTGCTTCGATATCTCATATCTAGCAGTCCTACTGTGCTCTCCATAAAGCTAGGTCAAGTGTGCGAGAATCTGCATATCATAAGTCATTTTCTCGTGCGCTCTCTGCAGCTCATTAGTCATTGAGCCATAATAAAGCCACGGACCAGCACATCATCCTTGACCCATTTTTCATGGACGTCAATTTCTTCCTGATTACCCCTAGTCCGGACTGGAGTCGGTGGAATGTCCGCCTCCAATATGTATCCCAGAGACTCCATTATGAGTACAATCATCAGGTTCCATAACCAGTCAACGAAGTTGGGTCAGTTAGGAGATTCTTTTCAAGTAGTATAGCAAGTTGGTTCTTTGCCATTTTAGAGAGATATAGTTTCGTTTTTCTGCATTGATTTAGACAAGATTGAATTAGTGACTTATTTTATTATGACCGAGTATATAATTTAAGGGCTTGTATAATTCTTGTTTCGGCTCCCACTAATTTTATCGGAATTAGACACTCACATGTTATAACACGGAAGTCATGGTTAGATCGACTTCTTAGTGGTGATCGAGTTCTTTACAAAATTTAACAGATGCAACCTGTCAGGTTTCTTGCCTATTAATTTCTGTAAAGTGGTGTCCAACACCAACCCGGCCAACGGATGATTCGATCTTCTTTTACCCCTAGTCTTCATGCCCTCAACCTATCAAGTTTCTTGGCAATCCAGACTATCTAAGCACTTGACCATCAACGTCTATCAGTCTGACTATTGAATCTTGCCCGGCAACCTATCAGGTTTCTAGGGGCGAAATCTATCACCAACCGAAAGCATATAATGCACTCAAGAATTTATCAACCTCTACCAAATGTCCTACCCCGATAACTTGGAAGCATAGCACACCGGCTCGGGTATCAATTTTATACGAGTTTGATAGAGGGTAGGAAACCTCGTAACCTTTTTCAAACTTAGTCTGTTTGTATGTCGGGAGAATTTCGTGATTAATGTTACACTTTGAATATTAAGTCATTTATAAGCGTGTTTGTGTTTGTCAATCATTCAAAATGAAAAACAGTAAGTAGCAACCTAGTTACTACCAGCATATAGCTCATGGACCTTTTCCTAAGTACTGAGCCAAGCGAATGACCCAATAAAGAAAAAAAACAGTCTCGATTCTTCGTCTTCTCGGTCAGTTGTCTTCGATCTTCGTCATAGCCAAAAAATGATTACATCATTGAAAAACCATCCTATTATACAAATTTTCTAGTAAAAATAAATAGGCTCAAAACGGCCTTTACAACCCAATCAAATCGAACAAATCAAAAACTAAGTCCATGAGTATATCACCATCACATAAGGCATTTCATACAATATGTAACAACAATGAAAATTAATCCAATCATTTTTTACAATATTAATCTAATTAATATTAAATAGCATTAAAATTAAACAATCAATTAATATATTAATCCAATTAATATAAAAATTAATCTATTCAGTTCTAATGGTATTAATCCAATTAATACTTATAATCGTCATTTTAATTCATTCGAAGTAATTCGGCCAAAATAATATTCTCATTTAATTTATTTTCCTTTAACAAAATATTCCAAATATTTATTTGAGTCAAATTAAATTAAATTTAAATTTCGGGAAATAATTTCAACGAAAGCCCAGCCCGCGGCCCGATTCAAAATCGGGCAAAAAATCCGACAGCCATGTGGCTCGGCCACCCTCGGCCGTCTCGACGGCCTGGACAGCAGGTGCCGGCAGCACTACCGGCAGTCCCGTTTTCTCATTTTTCGGCTCGTTTCCAAAACATATAAAAATTACAATGAATAATTATATATCTCCGATTATACCAATAATGATATTAAATCAAAAAAATCATCCAAAAGCATTCAAAATGCACATATAATCGTATATACGGTATCATTGAACAGGAGCACTAAAACGAAATCCGTTTGTCCCAAACACCGAAAGCACGATATCTCTATTTTACATGCGTCAGAACTTGACCGGAAAAATCTACAGCAATCCGTTCTTGATGGAACCCGGCTAGAAATCACTATAGGAATTTTTCTCTCTATTTTTCTTGTTTGTATTTCACCTCAAAGATGATGAACAAAAATAAAGAAAAAATATTTCCTCTCCCTCTATCTTAAGATGGTGTGTGTTGATTTCTTTATTTCTGGAGTGGTGTGATATGTATAATATATACATCATAAGACCAAGCCATGTGATCCCACCATATAACATGCATTTGGCATAAATAGTTGAACAAATTATGGTGAGATATCATTATTAAACAAAACCACACCAATACAAGAGAGAGAGGTGGGGCGGCCCCATGAGGAAAATGGTAGGAAACGGACCGAGTCACTCAGCTCGTGTACCGGACGTTCATCTAACAACTCCGTTAAATACACTCCATTTTATCTCCAATGTATTTATACTGATTGATTAATCCAATTAATTAATTATATCAAATACAAATATAATTCTCTAAGAAATATTATTTATGAATTAAATTAACTACCCAGTAACTTAATTTCAATTCATAAGACCGCTATTTGATTTATCCAATAAATCATAATTAGATATCCAATATCTAATATTAATAGTGAGATGATAAATTTATATTTATCCATAAACGATCCTGATGCGCGACTCTGTAAGTCCGTCTCAGCCGGCATTGGGAGGAACCAATGAGTGCGGGCAGCACTTAGCCAGCCTAGCGGGCCGCACTGTAAATCCCGACTAAGAACGAATGAAGGGATCATTTCAGAACCATTATGTCGTGAATACCATATACCTATAGACCCTTCATCAGATGTCCCGGTCAAGTCTTCGGGTCACGGTTAGGTCAAACCCTACTGTTGACTAGACATTATACATGTGTTAATGCAAATCAAGACCGACTGATTACTAGTGTATCCAATACGACTAGATCAGAATGATTTGGCCAAAGACTTATGATCTTATTTGTCATTAACTGTATAGGACATTTGCATGCTCACTAACAGGAGATAGAATTCTTTCTTGGCGTACAGTAAAGACTGCTACCTGCCCATATAGTACGCACTTCGAGGTTGACCCAGCGATTAAGCAAATGAGTCTAACTACTCTAATGACAAATTAAATGTCACAGGCACATCTCTTACTGAACCCTCAACTCAAAGGTCCACGTATACTATCACAACCTTTCGATTCGTCATCGACTCTCTAAGAGTGAATACCATGTGACTCAATCAAGTATGAGTCATGTTCGAGTATACTGGTCCCACCAATATACTTATAACTATGCTATCAAGACATGCATACGTCCTAGCATCAGTTATACAAGTCTTACGCAAAACTCAATGCCCATTTAAGTTTATCGACTTGCGAACGGTTTATGTAAATAAATTTTAAACACTTTCAGTGCATTTTTTTCTTATTCGATAACGAGAGTGGAATGTTCGCTCTTATTTACATGGACTTCACTTCAATATTTACCAAATCAAGAATGCATTTGAAATACAATAAACAGTGAATGAATCATATTGCCTTTTATTGATAATTCCATAATTACAAGTACAATGCCCCTTCTCTCTCATCCCCTGAGTAGAATTCGAGGGCATATTCCTAATATTTTCTGCTTCTGATAACTTTTCTCTTGACCTGTAGAAAAAAATTTGAACGCAACTCTGTGTTGTTTTCCAGCCAAACAATAAACACAAGTTTGCAAGTGAATACGTAATACCTCAGGGAGGAGTTTCTTTCTCGCCAACAACTCTAGGCCCTTTTTTGGCTGACCGAGCCTCTTGTGCCACAGCTCAATGGAAGAATTTTTAGCAACTGCATTCACCTCCCTATTGGATAATCTAGGTTGTATTAGGAAAAGAGAATTATGCTTCTTTCCCTTCGCAATAATAAGAGATCATTTTGTGAGCTTCCATTCTCCTTCAACAAAATGACTCGCAAAATCATCATCATCGAGCTTGTTGGTGGAAATAATATTGAGCCATATGTCAGGTATATGTGTGACATCTACATCCCGTATCAGCATTCACAACGATACTCCATATGCCAACGATCTCCGCTACACCATGATTGGCCATTCTAATATTGCCAAAGCTGCCACTGGTATAAGATGTGAACATATTAAGATACGAAGTGACATGATATGAAGCTCCTGAATCAGCGATCGAATTTATCTGCTGGCATAATGAATTGATACAAGCATAATCACAAAAGATGATAACATCACGATCAGTTGCAACGGCAGTAGTGTCTTTGTCATCTTTTTGGTTTTCATTATTTCCATTCTTTTGATTTATTTTCTTTTTTCTGCAGTCTTTTTCATAATGGTTTGGACCACCGCAATAATGAGATTTGAAATCCCTCTTGGATTTCGACCTCCTCCTGGATTTGTCTCTTCTATTTTGAGAAACTCTGCTTTGGCTTCTGCCTCGTCTGTCAGCATTTTCTGCTACCTAAGCCTTCATCTCAGAAGTATGTTCTTGATCTTTTCTTCTGGATTCTTCATTTAGAAGACAATTTTTGACCATTTACAAGGTCAACGCTCCGTTTGGAGCTGAGTTGCTTATTGACACTGTAACACCCCCGATATATTCAGGAATATTACAGCGCCGTAAATCCTTTACACAAGGATTTACAAGGCTGAAGAATTGAACAGACATTAAAAGGTACTAACGAATGGAAATAACGGAATTACGGTACATGATTCGACCCAATACGAAATAGTACAATTGTTCAGTAACTCAATAATACATCACCAAATTCAAATCATCACAAATGACTTCGTACTCGAGTACTTATTGAAATAACAAGTAAACAACAGATAAATAAACCCGGTCGGGACATCACTCTGCACCCTCGTCGTCATACAGTTCCAGTGGTTGTTTCCCCGCTCTCCTGGATCCTGAACACAAACAAAATGTTCACCCCCGAAGGGGTTAGCACAACGATGCTAGTACAAGTACCACAACATATTATTCATATCTCACGAAGAATAATAACGTAAACGACAAAGTACCAACGAGTCTTCTCCTACGAAACTCAAACATAACATACACAACCGATAATCACAACATGATATCAATACATACACATGGTAATTCCATCGATCCAGCGTTCACTGCCTAGAACCCACGATGATCCCGTCAGACCAACCCGTGGTGGAAAAACCCGTCCGATGATCCAGCGCACGCTAGCATAGATCCCCGGATGATCCCGTCGGACCAACACGAGGTGGACATACAATAACGACATACATGCACGACAATATGTATAATAACAATACATAAAACAATTAAGGTACTTGCCTCGATTTGAAGACAATAACAACACTTCCACGAAAATGAACACTCGAAGATCGTCCTCCTCAATCAATCACGTAACGAGGCCAAACCTTAACAAAAGAAATGATATAGGATTTATCTCACATCGCATTTAATGTTTAACAATTCGATTTACGGCCAAAAGTTCATAAAACGTAATCTGAATCGCTTAGCGCACGCTAAGTACTCGTAGCGTCGTTAAGTCGCTTTCGATAGCGCACGCAAACAACAAAGCCTAGCGACGCTAACTATGAATGGTCGCATTTCACCGATCGACTAACTCGTCTGTTGGCCTAGCGACGTTACGTACCAAACGTAGCGACGCTAACTCATGCTCGATAGCACACGTTAATAATCAAAGCATAGCGTGCGCTATTCATGCATGGCGATTCTTCTTTGGCGATGGCTGTCCTCGCCATGATCGAAACAATGAAATCTTCCGTGATACTTCATGTTACCTCCATGAATATCATGTATATACGATCAATGATCTTATGGATAACAACAACTTCGGATTCAAGGATATGCATACCATATAAACCATATTCCATTTTGACTACAATTCTTCATATGACGATCCGAAAAGCTTAACGGTTGATATTAACACCTTATATCAATCGATATTATCATGCTGAAGTTGTTTAAACGTTCCATCTATACTAGATCAATCTTTCCATGATCAATCCTTTAGATTTATTCAACAATAATGATTGTTAAAGTCAAGTCCATGATTATTATGAAGTCATCTACTAGATTCGAATTACCAATGATAGAAGCTTCTCTTTACATATTCAGTGTAATAAGATTCGAATCATGATGATTATAATCAAGGTACTTAAGGCTTATTCATCTCAATATTCCAAACATGATATACTTGGATAATTCATCTATGAAAATCCATATCTTGTTAACATGATCATCCAAATCGTTAGAATCCAACTCTAAGTCTTGAGATAGATTGAACATACCTTAATATGATGAAAATCACTGAACCGTAAGGTAGAATCTAACTCCGGTTGGTTGTATGCCACTCCAAGGTGCTATTCCACTTCAATGAATATTCCCAAGTGATAACCAATATACAAACACCAACAAGATGTGTTCTAAGTGTATAGGAGTATTATTACAGCTCTCTGAACTCTCAAGGATGAAGAATGGGCGAAAGAAATGAAAGCCAAAACGGTTGTCGTCCCATTTATAATATTCTGCATTATTAACAAGTTAGCGCACGCTACTAAGCATTCCTTAGCGTGCGCTAATAATGGTTGACTTCATTGTGCGTCAGGCTGGGAATCTTATCCGGACCCATGTCCCGGCTGGCGCATGTGCTAGCCGTCCCGCTCAATAATTGAGTTCTTAGCGCACGCAACTCCTATCTTCATAGCGTGCGCTAATAATGCCCCGATAGCGCGCGTTAAGATACATTCTTAGCGTGCGCTATCACGAGGTTGCTTGAGCAATTTTGCAAGTTTCTATACTTATGTACAATGATATCAATGCACGAAATATCATACTCCAATAATCAAAATCACCAATCCGAATAATACAGGGTTTGAATACAGATGAAATACACCGTAATAAATCCGGATATTACAGACACCACCAGCATGTCCCTGTAGGCACAAGTCGTCAGGAATAATTCTAGAGGGGGGTGAATAGACTTATTAAAACTCTTTTCCTGAAAGTCAAGTGAGTTTCTCAGCTGTGATAAGTGCAGATGCCTTAAAGTCATCTGCAGACAAGTATGCGGAAGACAGCTAATGACGATATTAAGTAACTTAATGTTAACTGCAGATAACTAACTAATGGAACAGTAAATATGTATGCAGCAGTTAAGTATGATGTTCAAAGCAGTAAATGACGCAGGCACTTATAGTGGTTTCAGAGGTGAGGTAATCTTCTACTAATCCACTTTTCTCCAAATCAGTTGGAGATGAATTCACTATAACTTTCAACCAGTGATAAATGTTACAATGATTCACACAGTCACAACAGCTTCTACCCAGTGGAATCCCATGGTTATTGCAACTCCATTTGACTATCTAGCACCTCTTGATCGAAAACCCGTGGATGCCTCAACAACTTTTGAGTTGTCTATCACCTTCCAATCAAGAATCCTTGGATGCCTTATCAGTCGCAAAACTTCTGAAAACCTCATTTACAGAAGTACCCCATACTCAGGTTTTAAGACAAGAGTGTTGTCTTCTCCAACAAAGAGCTTCTTCGAAGATGATCTTTTAAGCTTGCTCTTTCATGATGCTATAGATTGCTTTTGATTGCCTTGAATGTTTTGATCGCTTGTAAGTTTTGTTCGCACCGTGTACTTAGCTCAATTCATATCTTCGGATATTTATAGCACGATCCTTGAGCTTCTTTCATAGCCGTTGCACCAGTGTAAAAAATCCGTCCGTTGGAGAGTGGACTTCTTTGTTTATCTTATCAATCCGTTGCAAGGCTGGATTCCCTTTTCAATTCTGATCATTTGAAATACTTTCTTGCGAGCGCCGTTATTCTTGATTAGAATAAGTATAAAGTCTTCAGAACGTGGATTTTGATGAATTTTTAATTCCTTGTTTCCCGGGAATCTTTCCAGTTTGTCTCCTACGTCTTGCATGCGACTTTCCATGATTGTTGACTTTCAACTCTTGCTGACGTGGAATGAGTATCTTGGCTGATAACTTGACTGAGAACTTGTCTGAAATAACTTGGTCAAAGCTGCCTGAAGTGCAGTCAACCTTATCTAATGTAAAGTTCTCTAATGTGAAGTCCTCTGAGGTTCTCTGACCTGAACTTCTCTGAGTTTTATTATCTGAGGTTCTCTGCTCTGGACTTCTCTGATATGAACTTCTCTGAGATGAAGTTCTCTGCTTTGAAGTTCTCTGAGATACAGTCCTCTGCTCTAAAGTTCTCTAACCTGATGAAATCCTCTCTGATCTGATGGTCAAAACTTCAGCTGATATTTGATCTCGTCTAATAATCTTGACTGCAGATGGGTTTTGGTCAAACCTCTCTGATATACTGTGTTGACCAAAACTCCTCTGAGAAATGAACTTGCCTGTTAAGTGACAGCCGTACTTAGATGATTTTCTAACTGCTCAACACTTAGCCTAAATTTTTAAGGCCTATAGAAGATACTCATTTGATTATTCTTTACAAGTTGCCAAGTACTGAAACACACATTTGAATAATTAATTAATACATGGATGACATCATCAAAATCTAATAAGTATTCCTAACAAATTCCCCCTATTTTGATGATGGCAAAACTAAAGAATTTCAAATGTAAGCATGTCTGCACAAATAAAGTGCATGACACAAATCAAACTTAGTCTTTTTTTGAGATAACTAGTGGTTGTCATTCAAATGACTGTTATAAAATTTTTATTTTATGTTTACAATACGGTGCAGTTTGAATGAACAAAATCAGCAAAGCTTTACGCAAGAAAAGAAGAGTATTAGAATGTTTCAAGTAAAATTACAAGTAAAAATTACAGAACATTATTCTATCTTCATCTTCCTCTCCCTCTTCCTGTAACACCCCGAGATATTCGGAATAATTACAGCGCCGTAAACCCTTTAGGTAAGGATTTCCAAGGCTAATTTTAAAAGGAGTGTAAATATAATCCAATCGTACAACTGAAGTTCAAATACAAATTTGATTCAACCGATCAAATGAGTTAACTTATACAACCATATCGAAAAGACGTTATTAAAAACAGATGTACTCGAGTACTAAATAGACCAAGAAGACAAATCACAATAACAATAAACATCAACCACATCACTGAGCCATTTCATCGTCCTGTCGGTACTGTGGTTGCTTCCCCACTCCTCGGCTACCTGAACATCAAAACAATGTCCACCCCCGAAGGGGTTAGCAAAACAATGCTAGTACAAGTATCGTAATACATAAATCATCAATGCATCATAAAACATGCAAAACGGACTTCCACCACCGGAATCCAACGATGCGAATCCTCACGATTCCATCAACACAAGTCGTGGTAATCCAAATGATCCAGCGCCCTTGGTATAGATCCCCATGATGATCCCGTCGGACCAACGCATGGTGGAAAACCCGTCCAGCGATCCAGCGCCCTCAGCATAGATCCCCATGATGATCCCGTCGGACCAACGCATGGTGGTCATTCGATCCAGCGCCCTCAGCATAGATCCTCATGATCCCCTCGGATCATTTATACCACAAATCAATCAACTATGCATACATATATGCATTTCAATAAGTTCATCAATACGAACAAATAACAACGAATACCACGAGAAATTTCAGAAATACATCTCATATTCAACAACATGAACAAAACCACAAGCATGATCAAAGTTTCAATATAAATCGAACTCGACATATGATACTTGCCTCGAAAATGGCAAGAATGGAATACTTCAATGATCTCAACACACTCGAAGGTCGCCTCCTTCGATCAACGTAACAAGCTCGAACCTTAACAAAAGGAATGATATACAAATCATCTCAAGTCGAACGATGGCCTAGCAATTCGGTCTACGGCCAAAAAGCTCAAAATAAACAATGCTCGGATCTTAGCGTGCGCTACGTACTCGTAACGTGCGCTAAGTCACCCTGTTAGCGTACGCTATCGTATAAGCGTAGCGACGCCAGCCACGGATCGACAGCTTGACTCGGCTGATCTCAATAACGACGTTACGCATTTAAATGCGTTAACTTAACCCCGATAGCGCACGTTAACTAACGTATGTTAGCGTGCGCTAATCGTGCATGGTAGATTACTACTGACAGAAAACTGGGTTGAATGGTGATGAACTCATGAATTCTCTAGTGATAAAACAAGTCATCCTCAAGCATATCATGCTAATAAGGTTTGTGGAAGTTCTATGATTATGAGATACAAATATACGGATAATCATCTCAACATCATAATTCATCTTCGATCTTCAAGAAAATATTCTAAGTTCCGTTCGTCCTACGTTCCAAAACGCATGATTCCAATGTGTAAAACGTAACAACTAGGTAAATCCATCTACTGATCACAAATAGGTTTGAAGCTTCAGAATATGCTAGGAGTTCAAACACCAAGAGGTTCAATGGTTTATACGGTGAATAAGTATCGAAACATCGAAAATATCCTTCTACACATGATGTTCGACTACTTAAGAATCTAACTGACAAGATAAGCATGATCAAACGTCCTTTAGAACACTACTAGTATTGGTGAAGAATCACCTACCTCAAAGTAGTGAAGAACACGGAGGAAATCGAAGCAATCCAACGCCGAAGGCTTGAACACCAATCTCCAATGATATACGATCTTCAATCACGAACTAGGATGTTGATATGAAGTGTTTAGGATGAAGGAAGTTATGCTCTAAGTGTAAGAATTCGGGTATGGGAGAAGAAGGAACTGAAATCACGAATAGGATGTTGTCCTATTTATAAGAAATGGCTATTAGCGCGCGCTAGTCCCTGCTCGTAGCGTGCGCTAACGGCTCACTGACTTAACTGTACTCAACACTTAGCGCGCGCTATGCACATGCCTGTAGCGTGCGCTAAGGTATTGACTCGGCTTTTCCCGAAAGCCGTCCAGATTCATCCCGACACGATCCGACAAGGGTCCCCGGCCAGATCTCACCTACCGCATGTCTCAATCAAATTGACCACGCATAGCGTGCGCTAATGTTCCTTTGTAGCGTGCGCTATTGAGTCCATGTTAGCGTACGCTACACATAGCCGATAGCGTGCGCTACATGCGCAGAATTACAATTTTTAAATCTCATACATGAAATCATACGCTTGACAACATCGGATTATGAAATACGGAGAATAATACTCAGATCGATTACAATATCACAAGTTCCAAATACATATCAGAAATCTCGGGTATTACATCCTTCCTCCCTAAAAAGAAGTTTCGTCCCGAAACTTAAGATGAAAACAACTCTGGATATCTAGCCTTCATACTGTCCTCCGTTTCCGAAGTGGCCTCTTCGACTCCATGTCGTGACCATCGTACTTTAACCAAGTGTATTGGTTTGTTCCTCAATTGTTTGATCCGTCTCTCAAGTATCTTGATTGGTCTCTCTTTGAAGGTGCCATCATTAGCTATCTCGATCTCATCGAAATTAATGACGTGACTGGGGTCCGATACATACTTCCGCAATTAGGATACGTGAAACACATTGTGAACGTGGCTCAGCGATGGCGGTAAGGCCAACTTGTATGCTAAATCTCCAACTCTCTCGAGGATCTCGAATGGTCCGATATATCTGGGACTAAGCTTGCCTCTCCTCCCAAAACGGAAAATCCCTCGTGTAGGAGACACCTTCAATAGTACATGGTTCCCAGCGTCGAACTCTAGAGGGCGACGACGTATATCTGCATAAGACTTCTGTCGACTCTGGGCAGTCAACAATCTTTCTCGAATCAAAGCTACCTTCTCTTGAGTCTGAATAATCAATTCCGGTTCCGTCCCGATCAAATCCGAAGAATCATCCCAACACAGGGGTGATCGGCATCTTCTCCCGTACAAAGCTTCAAATGGTGCCATCTTAATAGAAGCATGCCAACTGTTATTATAGGTGAACTCGATCAAGGGCAAGTGAACTTCCCAATCAGTTGACCAATCTAATGCACAAGCTCTAAGCATGTCCTCTACTGTCTGTATAGTCCTTTCGGACTGACCGTCCGTTTGGGGATGATAATCCGTGCTAAAGTTGAGCTCAGTTCCCAAAGCCCTGTGAACTACTTTCCAGAAGTGCGACACGAAACGACCATCTCGATCCGAAATAATGGTCTTCGGCGTCCCATGCAATCTGACTATCTCCGCAATAAATACTCGCGCCAATCTCTCGGGCCCCCATGTATCTTTAATCCCTAGGAAATGAGCCGACTTGGTTAGTCGATCCACTACAACCCAAATCATGTTCATTCTCGTTCTAGTCCTTGGCATACTGGTGATGAAATCCATTGAGATGTCCTCCCACTTCCATTCAGGGATCGGAAGCGGCTTTAACATTCCGGCAGGTCGTTGATGTTCAATATTAACCTGCTGACAAGTCAAGCACTTCGAAACGTACTCTGCTACGTCCTTCTTCATATTCCCCCACCAGAAATTTTGTTTTAAATCCTTATACATCTTATCACGCCCGGGTGAATGGAATATGGCGCGCTGTGAGCTTCCTTCAGAATAGTCCGTCTCAAATCACCATCATCGGGAACGCAAAGTCGATTTTGAAATCTCAGAACTCCATCGTCTTGTAACACGAATCCTGGGGCTTTTCCTTTCTTTACTTCGTCACATAATCGAAGGATCAGAGAATCGTCCAACTGCTTAGACTTGATCTCCTCGACTAGTGATGAAGTCAGTTCCATCACATAAAGTTGCCCTTGGATTCCTGGTGCCCATACTTCAACCCCTTCACGGATCGGTTCCATTGAATCTTTGGTTTGGGATGTAAGTGCTTCCAACACTCGAAGAGAAATAGGTTTACGGCTCAAAGCATCGGCTACTACGTTTGCTTTCCCCGGATGATAGAGAATCTCCAAGTCGTAATCCTTGATCAATTCCAGCCACCTTCTCTGCCTCATGTTTAATTCTTTCTGACTGAAAATGTACTTGAGGCTCTTATGGTCTGTAAAGATCTGACAATGAGTGTCGTACAAATAATGTCGCCAAATTTTCAAGGCAAAGACCACAGCTGCTAGCTCCAGATCGTGAGTCGGGTAATTAACCTCATACGGTTTCAATTGCCGAGAAGCATAAGCAATCACCTTATCCTTTTGCATCAATACACAACCCAGACCCTGATTCTAAGCGTCGCTATATACCATGAATCCATTAGTTCCATCTGGCAATGCTAAAATAGGTGCTGTCGTCAGTCTCTTCTTAAGCTCATCAAAACCAGCCTGGCATTTCTCATCCCACTTAAACTTTTGAGTTTTCTGTAACAGCTGAGTGAGCGGACGAGAAATCTTGGAAAATCCCTCTACAAAGCGGCGATAATATCCCACAAGTCCTAGGAAACTCCGGACTTCTTTCACATTACTAGGAACTTCCCATTCCAAGATTGCTTCGACTTTCTTCGGGTCCACCTGAACCCCGTCAATTGATATCACATGCCCAAGGAAGGTTACTTCCCTAAGCCAGAACTCGCATTTAGAAAGCTTTGCATACAGTTGTTCCTTCCTCAAAGTGCTCAAAACCACACGCAAATGTTCGGCATGCTCCTCTGCGTCCTTCGAATATATCAAGATGTCATCAATGAAGACGACCACAAATTTATCCAGGTATTCCAAGAATACCCGATTCATCAATTGCATGAATACCGCAGGAGCATTGGTAAGTCCAAATGGCATTACTACAAATTCATAATGCCCGTACCGGGATCTGAAAGCAGATTTTGGTATATCCGATTCCATAATTCTCAGCTGGTGGTATCCTGATCGCAAGTCAATCTTCAAGAATACCCTTTCCCCTTGCAGTTGATCAAACAAGTCGTCGATCCGAGGTATAGGGTACTTATTCTTGATCGTCATCTTGTTAAGCTCCCTGTAATCAATACACAGTCGGAGGGATCCGTCTTTCTTCCGGACAAAGAGAACGGGCGCTCCCCAAAGAGAAACGCTAGGTTGGATATAGCCCTTCTGTAACAATTCCTCCAGTTGCTTCTTGAGTTCATACATCTCGGTTGGCGCCATGCGGTATGGTGCTCTGGAAATAGGAGCTGCTCCAGGCTCTAATTCGATAGTGAATTACACTTCTCTCTGCGGAGGTAACCCAGGTAGTTCGTTAGGAAATACATCTGAGAACTCATTCACAACTGAAATAGACGAGAGCTCTACTCATTCCTCTTTCCTCATGGCATATCACAAAAGTCCGTGACATCCCTGCTTCAGTAATTTCACTACTTTCATTGCTTTTATAAATTTTAGCGAGCTTCATGTTCTCCATCATCGGAATAAGTTTTAAGATCCGTCATCGCAATGATAGAAATGACTCTCTCTCGGTAATTCAGAATAGCTCCATAACGGTTGAGCCAATCGTCTCCGAGAATTAAATCGTCACCGTAGATGTCAACCACAATAAGGTTCGATAGCCAATCTCTCCCTCCTATAGTTACTGGAAAATCCCTAGCTTCTAGGGTTCCCACAATTTTCTCTCCGCTCGGTAATCCCACAACATAAGGTTCACAATCATACAAGCACGAGATTTTCAAACGATTAACACGGTTCAAAGATATAAAAGAATGCGTAGCTCCCGAATCGAACAAGACACTAGCTGGTTGCAAAAGGATGCAGATCGCACGATGCAACAATGTGTTCTGATCATCCTTCTTCATCTCGTAAATACGCGGAGGAACGGACCCATCTTGGATGCCTCTCTTTTCCCAACATTCTGCAAGGGAAACCGCTCTGCTGCGTCTGGTTTACACTAGTGTCCTTCGGAACCAGACAGGAGTGCGAGTACCAAAAGATCGGGTCGCATTCCCACAAAATGTTGCGCGATGTCCTTCCTGTCCACACTCGAAACAGTCACAGCAGGCGCGAAACAATCACGTCGAACATGTCCCGCTTTGCCACAGTTATAACACTTCTTCCCTGCGTCTCAAACAGCTTGGTGCTGCCCGGAACTTCTTTCCACCTCGAGAAGGATGCGGAGGTCTCTGGATGAATGAAAAGAGGATGAACCTGCGAGGCCCGATACTCTTATTCTACGTGAAGTTGCCGGACACCTTCTGTTTCTTTGCTTCAGTCGATTTCTCTACTGCTGCCTCCTTCATATCATAGGCCAACGCCTTGTCCTGATACTGTCGCAAGGTGGTACATTCAAATCCGGACATATATTGCTGAATTTCCGGCTTCATTCGCATGTCTAATTGGAAAATCCTTTCCGCCTCGGTTCGACCAAGTGGCGCAGATAAGTCTGCTGGTGAATAAAGGTCTTTATCACGTCCGTGTCAGATGCTTGCGAATTTTGTTTTGAGAAAAACTACCGAACTCGGGCTTCTCTTACTGGGCGTTGACAATTCTGCGCCTGCATCATCATTTTGAATTCCGTCCAGTCAACATTGTGCTCCTCCGGTCGAATGGCCTCCCACCGCCGAAAGCCTCCTGTCAGAAGATACTGGGCGACCGGAACCTTCCTATCGTTGGGACAGTTAATCCCTGCAAAAATCTTTTCTAATTCCTTCAGCCAGTGATCCCAAGAAAGCGTCTCAGCAGAACCGTCAAATTTCGGAGGGTGCAATTTGATCACTTCGGTAAGCCATTTATCTCCTCGATTATCCACGTTATGCTGCTGTCCCATCGCCGTCTGCATGCGATCCACAACTTGAGCAAACTGGTTTATCTGGGCAACCACCTGCTGAAGCACTCCCGGCACGTTAGGATCTGTATTATTATTTGCCGATCCCTGCTGTCCCCCGGAATGGGAATCCGTTCGACTAGCGGTTATCTCTGGGGTAGATACTTGATAAGTGGTAATTTTACCACATTTTTCTAGGATTTTATACTAGGTTTTTATCTCGTTTCGTGATTAATGTGCTCGTATTTGGCTTATTTATGATTAGTCGAGCCGTATTACGAGTTTGGGTTGGTTTTAGTGTGTTTGCAGGTTTTTAGAGCCAAAAGGACCCAAAACGAGACAAAGGACCGAGAGTCGAGTCACGGACGGAAAAGACGGAATTTTGCGAGAGACAGACCACCCTATCGGCCCAGCCTATCGGCCGATAGGTGCGCCCGAAAGGAGTCCCTGCCCTATCGAGTGAAGAGATCGACGAACCATCTATTGGCCAGCCTAACGGCCGATAGGCCGATCAGATCGCCGGCGGACTCTCGTGTTTTGGCCAATTTTGACTCTTTTGGATAGATTTTATTTCCTAGATTAGGGCTAATCGGGATTGTAACCCCCTTAGGCTATATAAACCTCTTTTTAAGACCTAGTTTGAGGATCCATCATCTATCTTTTACGATTCTTTTTCATCTTTTATAATTTTACATCTTTTTAGCAAGATTAATTCTTGGGATACAAGAACTTTTTGGAGAGCAGAATTATTATTGTTTTCGGAGATTGAAGACTCGGAGTTCATCCGTAAGGGTTGTAATCTCTCTTTTCATATTAATAATATGCATTCTTCATCAATTTCTTGTTTAATTTCAAGTATGTCCGGCTAATTCATTGATTGATTCTAGGGTTAGTAATTTTAATTGATGTTCACATGATGTTCCTTTGATTACCTTTTGACCTTTCATCCTAGGCTTGTGTTCAAGTTGTGTTAAATCTCATGTTAGATTAAAGGGCCCTTAATCGATGCATGTTAGCTAATTGATTTTGTCCTAAGGAGTAATTGATTAGTGGAAATACTTGATGCACAATATGATTTTATCTTGAGACTGACGGAGAAAGATAAACCATAGATAAATAAGTTGGCGCTTTTAAGTGACTTAAATTCTTTGAGCCAAGGCGAAAAGGGTTTAGATTAACTATCTTTCTAGGTTGCCTTGATCGGAATTCTAGATTGATTGAGTGATTATTTCTAGGATTGAATTAAAATTTGGGGAAAAGGAATCAAGTGAATGGATTGTGTGAACTCAATTAGATGATACTACCCTATGATCAATTACCTTTCGACTTGTGATTTTATCTTGCTAATTTGCTTAATTTGCTTAATTTAGATATTTCATCTTTTATTTAATTTTTATTTTTCGATTTTTAAATTTAGATAATTAGAAACAAACCAATATTTGGATTCCTAAATAATCAAATTTTGAGTAGAGTTACTTCCTTTATTTTCGACACATCAATTCCTTGGGTTCGACACCTTGGAAATACTCCGAGGTTTTACAAATTTTAAAATTGATCGGATTTGAAAACCATACTACGCGAATCCCGATCAATTTTTGGCGCCGTTCTTGGGAATTGATAGAAAACTTAAGGGGATAATTCGAAAAAGAAGAGATTGTTACTTTAGGTAGTTTACTTTTATTATTAATATTCGATCTCGTTTCCTCACATCTTGTTTTCTCTTCTTTGTAGGCGGTGCATGATCACAAGATCCCAAGGAAAGGACTTATTTCCTTTGAATCCGGAAATCGAGAAGTCTTTGAGGAGGAAGAAGCAAGAAGCGAGAACCGAGACTCTTTCTATACCTTTCGTTGATACCATGGCCGGCATTGTTGACCCACCACGAGAACTCGCTCGTCCCGAGAAGATCCCTTTGAATGCCCGCTTTCGACCTAAGCTGGACGATTATCAAGAAGGAGGTTGGGGAAAGATTGATGCCAACAACTTCGAGCTTAAGCCGTCCCTCATAGCTACAGTGAAGTCTCAAACATACGGAGGAGGAGTTAATGAAGATCCAAACGCTCATCTTGAGTCGTTTTGGACATATGTGCCACCATCAAGCAAAACGGAGTGCCTCAGGATGTCATTAAGCTCCGCCTATTCCGGTTCTCTTTAGAAGACGATGCGCTAGATTGGTACAAGAGCCTAGATCGGAAGGAAATTGGTACTTGGAG
Source organism: Orobanche coerulescens (assembly GCA_033398695.1). Lineage (NCBI taxonomy): Eukaryota > Viridiplantae > Streptophyta > Magnoliopsida > Lamiales > Orobanchaceae > Orobanche > Orobanche coerulescens. The sequence continues at coordinate 9,617,201 of CM065801.1, read as the reverse complement.
AGAGATGACTCGGTTGTTTTTAGACAGTTCTATCCTCCTCGAAGGTGCAAAAACAAATCAATGATATCTTGCAATTCGAGCAATATGAGGATGAATACTTATACGAGGCATGGATCCGATTTAAGAAGCTACTTCGCAAATGCCCACAAAGATGGAATTGACAAGGAGGAAATCTATATTCGGTTTTATCGGGGTTTGACGAGGAAGGCTAGAAGAGAGTTGGACTATTCATCGAAAGGGGGATTTCTTGCTAACGATTATGAAGAGGCCAAGAATCTCATTGAGCTAGCGGTCAACAATGATTACGAGGAGGTGACCGATAGGAAGATGACGAGAAGAAAAGTTCCATCCGGTGACGAGGACGCCTACGGTGATTTGAAGGCAAAATTTGAAAAACAACAAAAAGAGCTTGAGATGCTAAAAAGAAGACTTTGGGAGTCAATGCGGTTTTTGAAGAGCTAAACGAGCCTATTGCAATTGAAGAGGATGCAAATTACGTGCAAGGAGGAAACTTAGGCAAGGGGGAAATAGGGAAGCTATTATCCGAACAATCGAAACCACCCAAATTTCTCCTATGCCAACCCGAACAATGCTCTCCAGCCACCAGGATTTAACGTGAAAACGGGTTATTCAAGAGCCGATTGCTAAGACACCGATGGAAGAGATGTTGGAACGGTTGGAGGCAAGTCAAAAGATTTTATCTATAAAGCGATAAGAGGTTCGGGGCTCTCGAGCATAGTGTGACATCTATTGGAAACTCGGTGATAGCCTTGACAAAGCAGATGTCGATGGTGGAGACCCAAATGAGTCAAATGGCGAACGCCCAAGCCGGATTTCATAAGCCGGGCCATTTTCCGAGCAGCACCGAGACCAACCCGAAGACGCAACAATGCAACGCAATCGAGCTTCGGAGTGGGACAAGGTATAGTAATCATGGGGCTGGAGTTGAGGAATCTGGAAACGAGGATGTATTAGAAACGGAGCCGAGAACGAGAAGGCAGATGAAACACGGAGAACCTATCGGGTAGCCTATCGGCCGATAGCCCAACCGATACCCAGACAGAAGGCCGGCAGTGGAGCCTATCGACCCGCCTATCGGCCGAAAGGCTCCTGGAAGTTCGAATGTGAAGGATTTTGAGGTAAAAGCTCCATTTCCACAGCGATTGGCCAAGTCGAGACATGATGAAAAGCTTCAACGATTTATCGACATGTTTCAAAAGGTGAATATCAACATTCCACTTCTAGACGCTTTGAGAGACATGTCGGGGTACGTCAAATTCTTGAAAGACGCTGTGGCAAGCAAGAGGAAGTTGGGGAAGTTTGAAACAATAAATTTGACAGAGGAGTGCAGCGCTATCATTCAAAATAAGCTCCCGCTCAAGCAGAAGGATCCGGGACGTTTTACTTTTACATGCATGATTGGCGACCAAACGTTCCGTAATGTGTTGTGTGATCTCGGGGCAAGCATCAATCTTATGCCTCTATCCATCTTTAAGAGGTTGAAAATTGGGGAGATGAAGCCGACTACCATTTCTCTACTCATGGCGGACAGGTCGATCACTTATCCGAGGGGAGTTGTGGAGGATGTGTTCGTTAGAGTCCAACACTTAGTCTTCCCGGCCGATTTCGTAGTTCTTGATATGCCCGAGGACGAGAATCAACCATTGATCTTTGGGAGACCATTTCTAGCGACGGGGAGAGCACTTATAGACGTCCAAGAGGGTGATCTTACCTTAGGGTTAATGACCAAAATCTGAAAATTTCCATCTATGACGCGATGAAGAAGCCCGAGGATGCGCCCGAGGAATGTTATGCAATTGAGTCTATTATGCCGCCCGACCGACTTGTTGGAGCATTGCATTTCACAATCCATTTACTCACATTCGAGGTTGAAGAAATTTACGAGGAATTACCAGTATGTTCGAATGTTGGAGGCGAACGAGTTCCGATCTAATGAGAGGGATGTACTATCTTGATGTCAACAAACCCGCTCAAGGGGAGTTGTCGCTGAGGACCGATCGATCGAGGTGCCAAAGTTAGAACTTAAGCCTTTGCCGGATCACTTACAATATTGCTTCTTGGGCGAGAACGAGTCTTATCCCGTGATAGTTTCTTCTTCTCTCGGACCTACTAACTTGGAGAAGCTATTACGGGTGCTGCGAAAACACAAAGGGGCGATTGGATGGACGATTTCGGACATTAAGGGAATAAGCCCTTCTATTTGTATGCACCGGATTTTGCTAGAAGACGATCATAAGCCGAGGGTGCAGCCGCAACGAAGATTAAATCCGGCAATGCAAGAGGTTGTGAGAAAAGAGGTGCTCAAATTATTAGATGCCGGGATGATATATGCGATTTCCGATAGTGAGTGGGTAAGTCCTACTCAAGTCGTCTCTAAGAAAGGGGGTATGACCGTGATCAAGGACGAGAAAGATGAATTAATCGCGACAAGGCTAGTCACGGGATGGAGAGTTTGTATCGACTACCGGCTACTTAATGCGGCGACGAGGAAGGATCATTTTCCACTTCCATTTATTGATCAAATGCTAGATCGTTTGGCCGGATACGAGTATTATTGCTTTTTGGACGGGTATTCGGGTACAATCAAATTGCTATCGCTCTAAGACCAAAGACAAGACCGCTTTCACGTGCCCTTATGGGGTATTCGCTAGGAGGATGCCGTTTGGCTTGTGCAACGCACCCGCAACTTTTCAAAGGTGCATGATGGCCATCTTTCACGGATTAGTCGAGAATATAATGGAGGTATTTATGGATGATTTTTCAGTTTTTGGTTCATCTTTCGACCATTGCTTGAAAAATTTATCTTTGGTACTTGCCCGGTGTGAGGAGACGAACCTTGTTCTAAATTGGGAGAAATGTCACTTCATGGTGCAAGAGGGAGTAGTGATGGGGCATAAAGTATCTTCGGAAGGATTGGAGGTTGATCGAGCGAAGGTGGTTGCTATCGAGAAATTACCGCCTCTAACCAATGTTAAATCAGTACGAAGCTTCCTAGGCCATGCGGGGTTCTATAGACGGTTCATTAAAGATTTCTCAAAAATCATGAAGCCGTTATGTTCCTTGCTCGAGAAAGACGTGAAATTTCAGTTTGATGATGATTGCTTAAGGGCGTTTGAGACATTGAAACAAGCCTTAATTTCGACGCCGGTCTTGATCACTCCGGATTGGGGTGCACCATTCGAGTTGATGTGCGACGCGAGCGATTGGGCCGTTGGGGCCGTTTTGGGTCAGAAATGGGATAAGCTTTTCCGGGTAATTTATTATGCGAGTAAGACAATGGATTCGGCCCAAATGAACTACACCACGACGGAAAAAGAGCTGCTCGCTGTGGTCTATGCATTCGACAAATTCCCACCTTACCTAGTGGGCACTCACACTATTGTTCATACCGATCACGCAGCGATTCGCTATCTATTTGCCAAGAAGGATTCAAAGCCGAGATTAGTGAGATGGATACTCCTTCTACAAGAGTTTGACATGGAGATCCGGGATAGGAAGGGGTGCGAGAATGTTGTTGCCGATCACCTTTCCCGTCTCGAGAAGCCGGTTGAGGGAGAAGATTCGAGGGTCGAAATAAAGGAGAACTTTCCAGACGAGCATATCCTAGCCTTGGCCGATGATACACCATGGTACGCGGACTATGTTAATTTCCTTGCTATCAAGCATGTTCCAACGGGTCTTTCTTCTCATCAAAGAAAGAAATTCTTCCATGACGTTAAATTCTACAATTGGGAAGACCCTATTCTTTATCGGAGGTGCGCAGACGGGATTATTCGCATGTGTGTTCGACAAAGCGAATGGCAAAGGATAATTGAAGAATGCCATAGTGCACCGAGTGGGGGTCATTTTGCAGCAAATCGAACGGCCATGAAGGTGTACCAATGTGGTTTCTATTGGCCTTCTATTCATAAAGATTGCCAAGCTTTTGTGAAACATTGCGATAGATGCCAACGATTGGGGAACATAGCAAAAAGAGACGAGATGCCGCAGCACACTATTATGGAAGTAGAGTTGTTTGACGTATGGGGTATCGATTTTATGGGTCCGTTTGCAAAATCACGAGGCTATTCGTATATTTTACTTGCGGTCGACTACGTATCGAGATGGGTTGAGGCGATGCCGACGATTACGAACGATTCGAAGGTAGTGATTAAATTCCTTAATAAGAACATTTTGACTCGTTTCGGGACTCCACGAGCTTTGTTGAGTGACGGGGGGAGCCACTTTAATAATAGGTGGTTAGGAACCCTTCTTGCAAAATATGGAGTTAAACATAAGATTACGTCCGCCTATCATCCACAAGCTAATGGACAAGCCGAGCTCGCCAATCGGGAGATCAAACAAATTCTAGAGAAGACGGTCACGAACAAGAAGGACAGGGCAAAATATCTAGAAGATGCAATATGGGCTTATAGGACCGCGTTTAAGACACCAATTGGAATGTCTCCATACCAGCTGGTCTTTGGGAAATCCTGTCATTTAGGTGGAGCCGGAAGTTAAAGCGTATTGGGCCACTAGACGGATTAATTTGAATTTCTTGAAGCTAGTGGATCAAGAAGAGAGAAGTCACTGAAATCGACGAATGGAGAAACGAGGCTTTTGAAAATGCAAGGATTTACAAGGAAAGAGCGAAAAAGTTTCACGATGATCGCATTCGGAAGAAGGACTTCGTCCCGGGAGATGAAGTGCTCGTTTTCAATTCACGGCTTCGTCTATTTCCGGGGAAGCTGATGTCAAAGTGGATCGTCCATACACCGTCTTTCAAGTAAATCAAAACGGATCATGTGTCGTGATGAAAGAAGATGGGAACAAGTTTATCGTGAACGGACATCGGATGAAGCACTATTTCAAGCCGTTGCACCACGAAGAGAAGTATGTCACTTACCTCGGAGACCCGGAATGAATGAGGTATCGTCTAGCTAAAGACGTTAAACGTAGCACTTGTTGGGAGGTAACCCAACGTATGTATATTAGTTCGTTTTATTCGTTTATTTTCGATTTTTCGTTTGCATGATTTTTGTAGTTTCTAGTTTCGTAGTAGCTTTGCTAGTTTTTGTTAAGTTCTTATCCATGCACGCCGAGTTTTGAATACTTGCAGGTCTTTAATCGCCATATCCAAGCAAAACGGGACCAAGTGTGCGAATTAGAGAAATATGAAAAAAATTTTTGAGAAATTAAATCCTATCGGGCGAGCCTATCGGCCTATAGGCCCGGCCGATAGGCTGAGGAAATTAAAAAAAATTTATTGTAACAAGCAGTGGTCGATAAGTGCGCGATCGACCGATATCCCACCCGATATGAGGTATGTAAGAGGCAGTTCCTATCGGCCCGGCTATCGGCCGATAGGCAGGCCGATAGGAACATACCGCCCAATATCCACTTGACCGGTTTATTAATACCCCTTTTAAACACCTTCAAACCCGATATTCTCACACACTAACACAAGTATCGGCCGATAGAACACAAGAACGAAAGGGGCGATTTTTTTTTTCTACTTTTCTTCCTTCAAACTCGATCAAGGTACGTAGTTTCGACTTTTAATCCTCTTGTTTTTCAATTCTATACATGTTTTGAAGCACTATGACGGATTCTTTTTGGAGTTTTGATGAAAATCGAATTGGGGATCCACTTTTTGGGGCTTTTGTTAGACTTGGATGTTCTTTGAATTTTATGCCCGATTGTTGATAGAACCTTGATGGAAACATGTTATCTATGCTTGATTGTTCATGGGTACTTCGAATTGGGGGATTAATTGATGAAATTGAACGAATTTTGAAAAAACCCCCAAATTGGAAGAACCCTAATTTCGAATTTGTTGAAATTGGGTGAATTTGTTGAATTGAATGGTTAATTGGGATTGATATGAGTTGAATTGTTGATGAATTAGATTGGATTGGAGAGAATTTGCCCTAATATGATCGTAGTGTGTTGTTTTGTTATTGTGGGTGGTGATTTTGATCCTTTAAATATGAAATGGGGGAGTCTAAGTTTGGGGGAGATTGTGTGATTTATAGGGGTCTTAGATGTTATTGTGGGATTATTGGATTATGTCGACGCTTGTTGAATGTTTGTGTTATGAGTTGCTTATTGGATATTAATTGGATGGTTGTTTTGTAGGAACTTTGAAATGGGAAAGCAAAGCAAGAAGTCGAATCCGTACAGTAGGAAAATCTAAGGCAACCACAGAGAAGGAAAAGGCTCCGACGAAGGTAGTGCCGGCTATTCCGATCCCGGCTGCGCTCGACCCGAAGAAATTCAAGCTAAGATTGACCGGGCCAGAGTCTAAAAGAAGGTGGCCGCACCTTATCGGAATGTCACACAAGCATTGCCGATTTTTGCATGAGGAGACGGCTCGAGGTATGGGAATATATGATGATATTGTGCTACTAGCGAGGCAGTGCGGGTTTGAGCAAATATTTAGGGCAAACTATCTCGCTTACCACGTGCTCACCGTGGAGTTTCTGTCCACACTTGAGGTTTTTAGGGAGAACGGGACTCCGGCATCCATTCGCTTCAACCTCGACAACATAGAAAGGGAGCTCTCGGCCGAAAAAAGTTAATGCCATTATCAACGGGGCCGAGGACGGGTCATTCCAGCAGGGCGATCATGCCAAAGAAAACTTAGAGCTGTGGTCCAAGATGATTTACCGCAGGGAGGAGACGCTCCTCATTTATAATCCGACATATGCCAAGGCCTCCTCGATCAGGAACCCAGTTCTCCGTTATATCCACCGGCTGTTCACCTCGACGATTTTGAGCCGTACCGACTCGGGGACGTGCTTGTCCACTGATCTTCACCTTTTATGGTCGGCCTTGAACGGTACACGGAAGCACGCCGGATGTTTTCTGATTGAGCACATGGAGAAACAAGCCGGTGACCAAGAGCAGAGGATTGGGATTGGGGCGTTCGTGACTCCTATCGCGGAGCATCTTGGGGTGCACATTAGAGGAGAGCCGGTGTCCCGAGACATCTATTTGGATAAACCGACACTGCAGAGGCAAGAGATGCTTGCCTTCACCGAGGGGTTTGACTGGAAATTGCACGGTCGGAACAAAACCGTGTCCCTCTTCCGACTCCCCTCTCCGACCTTGACTTCTGTGATGGGCGACGCGCCCGATGTATATGCGAGGTGGAGTATGAGCTCCGCGGCTCATGTGGCACTTATCCGACCGTTGGATGCGTCTCGTAAGAGGCAACGCCGGGAGGTGACCATTGATGAGCCATTCTTGGAGGGAGCCGAGGAGGAGATGGATGATATACCCGAGGGAGGTAGCCGTGACGAGATTCCCACCGGTGGAGGTAGTAGTTTTCAGATGAGAGCTCCGGATTTTGATGATTTTGAGACGAGGTTTTTTGAGAGAGAGAGGGAGATGCACGAAGAGAGTATGCAAGCGCAAGACAACTATCATTTGGCGAGTATGCGTTCTTTGACAGCTGAGTTTGGTTCTTTGGGAACTCGGCTGGGCGAGGTTGAGACTCGGGTGGGTGTTGTTGCCACTCGGGTCAATGAGTTGTACGAGCTCGTGGAGAGACGAGCCGAAGAGGACAGAGCGTGGCGACAAGAGGAGATTGCTTGGAGGGAGCAAGAGAGGAAGAGGCAGGAAGATAGGTGGGCCCAGGAGGACCACTACCACCGAATGCTACACGAGATGTACCACTTTGCTCCTTTCCCCGATTCACATGCCCTCTATGATCCGAGCTCGCCGACAAACCCGCCATTTCCGCCACAGTGATCAGGTACTCCATTAACAAAGCCACTCCTTTCTCTTTTCAAACTTATTCCTCCTTTGGGATGCGAAATAAGTTTGGGGGGGGGGGGGGAAGAAGTGCGGCTTTGTTAATTTCTTTACGTGTGAGTACCTTATTTGCCTTGTATCTTTATTTGCTTGTGTCGGTGCCCGTTGTTTTTATTTGTGCTTATCATATTGGTGTTGCGTGGTTTTGGCTTTTGTTGCTTAGTTTTTAGTTTTTTTTATTCATTTTCGTTTGGTGTGTTTGCTAGTTTCTATTTTCTATTTTTTTAGGTCGTAGTAGTTTTTGCTTTCGTGTTTGCTTTTATTTGCTTTTCGTTGTTTGCTTTGATGCCTTGCTTGGGTAGATTTTTAATTTATTTTTTTTAGATAGCCTTGCTTGTCTTAGTTTTTCTTTATTCGTGAATTTTTCTTGCTTCTATTTGTGTGATACCGATGTTACGACACTGTTTTTCTCTCTGAAGAAACGGTCGAGTTTTAGTCGAGTTGTAGTCAGTAATTTCTGTTTTGCATAGTATTCATTTAGGTCCAAAATTTTTCGTGATTGTAGAGGTCTTGGCAAGATAAGAGACGAGACATACTTGTTTTAAAATCACCGTCAATACGTTTGGTTACATCTTCCGGATAGTGAGTCGTACTGTTTCGTCAGTCGTGTTGGCACTTAGATTGAGTTTAGAGTCGGTCAGTTTTTCCCAAAAGTTGAGATAGTGTTGTTCTATGAAGGGAAGTCTAGTAACCGGGGGCATTCGCGTGACCCGTTGTTTACCCTCGCGTAAAACGACGACTCTGATTAGACTAGAGATTTAGATATTTCACATGTGCCAATGATAGGGAACCTAGTAACCGGGGGTATTCGCGTGACCCGCTGTTTACTCTCGCGTAAAACGGAGACCTTGATTCGGACATGCGGAAATTATATATTCGAGTTGTTTCCCCGCTGTAGACGGGAACTTAGTAACTAGAAGCATCCATGTGCCCCATGAGTGTCTTTTACGTCAAACGGTTTCCTAATACATGAGAATGGAAGTTCCACCCTAGGATTACCCCGATGAAACATCCCGAGATCCTAACCTAGTGGTCAACTCGAATCAAATTCTTGAACATATATATAAGGGAATACTGACCGAGGTTTATTTGTTATGAAACTCGTTAAAATTGTGCCACTAGACTGTGTAGCAGGACGAACTAGCTTGTTTATTTTAGCCTTTCATATTGACGGTCGATTTGACTCACGTTTTGTTAATCTTTGAGCTGGATTTTCTTCATGAACGAATGATTAGGACTGAACTTGACTACTTTGCGGAATCATTATTCTGAGTGCAGTTCGCTTTTACGACACTCGAATTATTTAGAGAGAATTACAGGATAGCATTGATTAGGTTGAACACTATGAGTTGCACGATGATTCACGACATTCTTTTTCTTTTCTTTTTGTTGTTTGGGACGAACAAGGCTTAAGTTTGGGGGGTTTGATAAGTGGTAATTTTACCACATTTTTCTAGGATTTTATACTAGGTTTTTATCTCGTTTCGTGATTAATGTGCTCGTATTTGGCTTATTTATGATTAGTCGAGCCGTATTACGCGTTTGGGTTGGTTTTAGTGTGTTTGCAGGTTTTTAGAGCCAAAAGGACCCAAAACGAGACAAAGGACCGAGAGTCGAGTCACGGACGGAAAAGACGGAATTTTGCGAGAGACAAACCACCCTATCGGCCCAACCTATCGGCCGATAGGTGCGCCCGAAAGGAGTCCCTGCCCTATCGAGTGAAGAGATCGACGAACCATCTATCGGCCAGCCTATCGGCCGATAGGCGATCAAATAGGCGCCCAATGGACTCTCGTGTTTTGGCCAATTTTGACTCTTTTTGATAGATTTTATTTCCTAGATTAGGGCTAATCGGGATTGTAACCCCCTTAGGCTATATAAACCTCTTTTTAAGACCTAGTTTGAGGATCCATCATCTATCTTTTACGATTCTTTTTCATCTTTTATAATTTTACATCTTTTTAGCAAGGTTAATTCTTGGGATACAAGAACTTTTTGGAGAGCAGAATTATTATTGTTTTTCGGAGATTGAAGACTCGGAGTTCATCCGTAAGGGTTGTAATCTCTCTTTTCATATTAATAATATGCATTCTTCATCAATTTCTTGTTTAATTTCAAGTATGTCTGGCTAATTCATTGATTGATTCTAGGGTTAGTAATTTTAATTGATGTTCACATGATGTTCCTTTGATTACCTTTTGACCTTTCATCCTAGGCTTGTGTTCAAGTTGTGTTAAATCTCATGTTAGATTAAAGGGCCCTTAATCGATACATGTTAGCTAATTGATTTTGTCCGGAAGGAGTAATTGATTAGTGGAAATACTTGATGCACAATATGATTTTATCTTGAGACCTAACGGAGAAAGATAAACCATAGATAAATAAGTTGGCGCTTTTTAAGTGATTTAAATTCTTTGAGCCCTGGCGGGGAAAAGGGTTTAGATTAAATATCTTTCTAGGTTGCCTTGATCGGAATTCTAGATTGAATGAGTGATTATTTCTAGGATTGAATTAAAATTTGGGGAAAAGTAATCAAGTGAATGGATTGTGTGAACTCAATTAGATGATACTACCCTAGGATCAATTACCTTTCGACTTGTGATTTTATCTTGCTAATTTGCTTAATTTGCTTAATTTAGATATTTCATCTTTTATTTAATTTTTATTTTTCGATTTTTAAATTTAGATAATTAGAAACAAACCAATATTTCGGATTCCTAAATAACAGTCAAATTTTGAGTAGAGTTACTTCCTTTATTTTCGACACATCAATTCCCTTGGGTTCGACACCTTGGAAATACTCCGAGGTTTTACAAATTTTAAAATTGATCGGATTTGAAAACCATACTACGCGAATCCCAGCGATCAATACCGACTCTTCTTGTCTCGCATTTCCACGTCCGCGTCCACGACCGCGTCCGCGTCCACGACCTCCTCTCAACATACTGTAAACATAAATACTCAATATCCATGGCAAACTTTCTAAAAGTACATCCATCAATGTTCACAAAACATGAATAAAATAAAACGGTAGTATTTGAGATTTAGGAACTTACAACCACGGTCCACACGACGATGCTGGCTCAGCAGTGATGTTATGAACGACCAATAATCAAATAACGTAAACTGACCCAACTAACCCGACTGCCAAGATATCCATGAATCTTAGCTCCGATACCATATTCTGTAACACCCCGAGATATTCGGAATAATTACAGCGCCGTAAACCCTTTAGGTAAGGATTTACAAGGCTAATTTTAAAAGGAGTGTAAATATAATCCAATCGTACAACTGAAGTTAAAATACAAATTTGATTCAACCGATCAAATGAGTTAACTTATACAACCATATCGAAAAGACGTTATTAAAAACAGATGTACTCGAGTACTAAATAGACCAAGAAGACAAATCACAATAACAATAAACATCAACCACATCACTGAGCCATTTCATCGTCCTGTCGGTACTGTGGTTGCTTCCCCACTCCTCGGCTACCTGAACATCAAAACAATGTCCACCCCCGAAGGGGTTAGCAAAACAATGCTAGTACAAGTATCGTAATACATAAATCATCAATGCATCATAAAACATGCAAAACGGACTTCCGCCACCGGAATCCAACGATGCGAATCCTCACGATTCCATCAACACAGTACAGGGTAATCCAGCGATCCAGCGCCCTTGGTATAGATCCCCATGATGATCCCGTCGGACCAACGCATGGTGGAAAACCCGTCCAGCGATCTAGCGCCCTCAGCATAGATCCCCATGATGATCCCGTCGGACCAACGCATGGTGGACATTCGATCCAGCGCCCTCAGCATAGATCCTCATGATCCCCTCGGATCATTTATACCATAAATCAATCAACTATGCATACATATATGCATTTCAATAAGTTCATCAATACGAACAAATAACAACGAATACCACGAGAAATTTCAGAAATACATCTCATATTCAACAACATGAACAAAACCACAAGCATGATCAAAGTTTCAATATAAATCAAACTCGACATATGATACTTGCCTCGAAAATGGCAAGAATGGAATACTTCAATGATCTCAACACACTCGAAGGCTGCCTCCTTCGATCAACGTAACAAGCTTGAACCTTAACAAAAGGAATGATATACAAATCATCTCAAGTCGAACGATGGCCTAGCAATTCGGTCTACGGCCAAAAAGCTCAAAATAAACAATCTGCCTGGATTGCTTAGCGTGCGCTACGTAGTCTACGTAACGTGCGCTAAGCCTGCCTGTTAGCGTACGCTATCGTATAAGCGTAGCGTACACTAGCCACGGACTGACAGTTTGACTCGGCTGATCTCAATAACGAACGTTACGTACGAAATCGTGCGTTAACTTAACCCCGATAGCGCACGTTAACTAACGTATGTTAGCGTGCGCTAATCGTGCATGGCAGATTACTACTGACAGAAAACTGGGTTGAATGGTGATGAACTCATGAATTCTCTAGTGATAAAACAAGTCATCCTCAAGCATATCATGCTAATAAGGTTTGTGGAAGTTCTATGATTATGAGATACAAATATACGGATAATCATCTCAACATCATAATTCATCTTCGATCTTCAAGAAAATATTCTAAGTTCCGTTCGTCCTACGTTCCAAAACGCATGATTCCAATGTGTAAAACGTAACAACTAGGTAAATCCGTCATCGATCACAAATAGGTTTGAAGCTTCAGAATATGCTAGGAGTTCAAACACCAAGAGGTTCAATGGTTTATACGGTGAATAAGTATCGAAACATCGAAAATATCCTTCTACACATGATGTTCGACTACTTAAGAATCTAACTGACAAGATAAGCATGATCAAACGTCCTTTAGAACACTACTAGTATTGGTGAAGAATCACCTACCTCAAAGTAGTGAAGAACACGGAGGAAATCGAAGCAATCCAACGCCGAAGGCTTGAACACCAATCTCCAATGATATACGATCTTCAATCACGAACTAGGATGTTGATATGAAATGTTTAGGATGAAGGAAGTTATGCTCTAAGTGTAAGAATTCGGGTATGGGAGAAGAAGGAACTGAAATCATGAATAGGATGTTGTCCTATTTATAAGAAATGGCTATTAGCGCGCGCTAGTCCCTGCTCGTAGCGTGCGCTAACGGCTCACTGACATAACTGTACTCAACACTTAGCGCGCGCTATGCACATGCCTGTAGCGTGCGCTAAGGCGTTGACTCGGCTTTTCCCGAAAGCCGTCCAGATTCATCCCGACATGATCCGACAAGGGTCCCCGGCCAGATCTCACCTACCGCATGTCTCAATCAAATTGACCACGCATAGCGTGCGCTAATGTTCCTTTGTAGCGTGTGCTATTGAGTCCATGTTAGCGTACGCTACACATAGCCGATAGCGTGCGCTACATGCGCAGAATTACAATTTTTAAATCTCATACATGAAATCATACGCTTGACAACATCGAATTATGAAATACGGAGAATAATACTCAGATCGATTACAATATCACAAGTTCCAAATACATATCAGAAATCTGCTGCTTGGATGGAGGGAGAGACCTTAGAGGCTTTGCACCAATTGGCCTCTTGGAGACTGGTGCTAGCCCATATTTCCTTCTGACTACCAAAGATGCAAACTCTTGCTCATCGGCATATGAGAAATTGTTCTCAACACATAATTTCTTAATTTCTTTTTGATGAACCAGCTCATTCAGATCATTATTCATCAAAGTGGGGGCTTCTTCAGGTGTAAAATTTGGGGTCATGGGATAGGCATTGAAATTTTTGGCATATTTCTTCATAACAGCCCAGAGTTGATCTCAGGTGCTCTAACTTGCTCTTTCCCCTTATATTCCCCCTTTTTGCCAGCATCAACAATAGCTGCTAGCTACTCCTCCACCCGGGTCCTAAAATCAGACATGCCAAGGCATTCTGGAATTCGTAGGTGTTGGTGAAAGGTCCTTCTTGTTGAGCAGAGCGTCCATCTTCGCATTGAGGGACTGGAGATCGGGCTTCACTTCAGTTGCTAATAATTTGGCAACCCTCTCCTCAACAATTCATCTGATCAGGTCAGTCAGCTCAGGTGAGATTGGAACTGCAGGTGCCATCTGAGGGGAATTCTGACCTGGGTCTTCTTGGCCAGATAACCTTCTTGCAGTGGATTTTTCTGAAGGTAAGCTTCGATCAGCTGCATTCTGATCAGAGGGGGTTTTGTCAAGGGTGCCTGATTTGGCATCTTCAGGCTGATGAGAGCTAGATGCTTGGTCAGGTGTACCATCAGCTCCATTATCTCTCTTCTCATCTCATTTCTTCTCTCCTTCTTCTTCTACTTTTTCTTCTTCTTCATATTTTTCATCTCCTTTTGCAACTTCTGCTTTTCAACTTCTTTTTCTTTTTCCTCTTCTTCAATATTTTCAACACCTTGTTTTTCAATTACATCCTCTTCTTTTTTTTTTCTTCTCTTCTCCTTTTTCTTCCTCAGATTTTCTTTTTTAACTATTTAAGTCTTTTTGTCTACTTCTACTGCAACATATTCAACTCCAACAATCTCTCCTTCCTTCTTCCTTCCTTCAGCCTCCTCTTCAAAAATTCTCTTCTTCAGAACCTCCTTCATTACTTGGAGGATGAATTGGTCCATGCTCTGTTTGAAGTGGAACATGAACCAATTCTCCTCAAGCAAGATCTGCACGTTAGTTTGCTAACAGAATAACATAATAAGTTGTTCTACAGCTATTGGATGTTCCAAGGAGGTTCTATCAATAAGAGCTTTAAGTTGGGAGAAGGTGTACATTTGGAATTCTTTCCATTCTTCATACATATTAATAAATGAATAGTTCGATACTTCCTTTCTTACCAACTTAAGTTGTGCTGGGGAGAGTCCCAAAGGGTTGTTGGTCATCAGGTTGAAGGAGTAATCTGCTGCAGGAACTTCAATTATCTCCTCTGGTTATTCTTCCTTTGTAGTGCTTGGAAGATTGAGGAGGGGAATACTGTCAGTCATCAGCTCTAGCTGATCTGGTTGATCTTCAGCCGGGGCAGGTGCAGGTGATATGACTATCTGCATCTGAGCTGATGGGTATTATATTGGTGCAGGTGATCTGTCATGCTGCACCTCTTCTTCTTCTCCATCAGATGGGTAATTCACCAGGCATCTCTGCCTCTGGGGTGACCTATCTGGTGAAGATGTGGCATGGACGACTTTCTCTGCTTCAGGTGACTTTCTCTTCAGCTTGGACAGGGGAATGTTGTCACTATCAGAGTCATCTGTAGACAACTTTTCAACTGCAGGTGACTTTTGGGATATCTCAACTGCAGATGCCTCAGACTTGTCTGATTCGGTATCTGAGGGGCCTCTATACTCAGACGGTCTAGAGGTCATCTCCTTGATTATTCTAGCAGCTTTTTCTCTCTTGTCTCCAATGTTCTTCATTGTCTCATGGTCCAGACGACCAAGCCTCTTGCTAAGGTGGAAAGGATCTGCCTTTCCCTTAGCATTTCCAAGAAACTCCAGAATCCAACTGATCTGAGTTCCGTACGCCAGCTTCTGTCTGAATCTTTTCTCATCTTCGTCCCAGCTGACTTTGTTCACTTCCCAAACTAACTGCCTGTAAATGTAATCAGGCTAGTTAATCCTTTTCGGCTGAATGAGGGCTCCCATCACAACGTATTTGGCTAAAGATAATTGGTCGTAACTTCCAGCCATGCCCATGACAATCTTGTTGTTGATGTCAAGAACATACTTGTACTCCTTCTTGAGGGCATTCTTTTTCGCTGTGAGTTTGACCTTCGAAGATTCCTTATGCAGCTTAACCACATTTTGGTCGAGCTTTGCTTGAGAGCTTCGACAGCGATGCCCCGGTTCTCCATCTGGAAGGCATCGGTGATGGTCTGCGGATTGATATCGACTTCTTCTCTAAGAATAGAGTTTGAAATGCAGTGCTCTAAGACTTGGGCCTCCTTGTAGAAACAAATCACAGCCTCCTTGTAAAGCTGCTTTGGGGATATGTCCAGAAAAAGATAGATGCCGTTTTTCTTCATCATCCTGATTACGTATGCCATTTCTCCTGTGTTGTTTGTTGCTAGCAGCCCTTCGAAATTGACAACAATAATGAATATGATTTGGTCCTTCATGAGCTTGAGGTTGACGCCTTCAAAGTAGGATTCCATTTCTGCAAAAAAGTTTTCGCTGAGTTAGTATATATTCAAAGGGTTTTACTGCTTTCTGAAAAATTAGGGTTCTTTAGCTTGAAGACGGTAAAATTTGTGAAATGATTTTTGCCACCTTAAATACCCATTTGAAAGGACGCTTTAAATTTTTAACAATAAAATAATCAAAAGGCGGTATGATTTTTGATGGATTAAGGAATGACGGTTGAATTTGATTGGACGTCGTGGAGGTAGTGTGAACGAGTGTTTGTCCACGTGTATAAAGAAAGTACTATAATAATTAAGTCGGTCGAAGAATTAAAAACTTAGCTGGCTGACCGTTTGACAACTGTAGATTCTTATCTGATCTGATCAGCTAGCTTTCTATGTCTTCTGCATCAGGTAAGATATGTTTCCTGTGGTCAGCTAGGTTTCTTCGTCTGTCCTTCGGCTTCTCGTCTGGTCTGATCAGATGGGTTCTGCTCTGATCAGATATCTCTTCCTTGTCTGCATCAGGTAGCTTTCTCGCCTGCTCTTCATATCAGGTAGCTTTCTCACCTGGTTTAGTTCAGATAACTTTTCTTCATCTTCAGGTTAGATGACATTTCCTGTCTTGTTCCTTAGATCAGGTGACATGTCTCTTCTTCTTTTATGCTCAGATAATTTTTCTTGACTTATTCTGATCAGGTAACCTTTCTCAACTACATCTGATCAGGTGACTTCTCTTATCTGGTTCTGATCAGATGACTTTATTTTTAGAGCATTCTTCAGCTAACTTTGAGAATTTCAATTAAGCACTTGATTTCTTGCCGCTGGTGCGTTTGCTTCATCAAAATCTACTTCTTCATACTCAGTATGACTTTTTGCTACCAGCTTTGCTTATATTCCTAACAAGTTCCTAACAAGTTCCCCCTCATTGGGATGCTAGGTTTTTCTTTGTGCTGTTCTCCAGGATGTTGGTTTGTCCACATGAGTTCTCCTCTGATGATCTTTTTGAATTCCTTTGATTGGGCTTTTATGACATTCTCTGATCCCGGACATGTGCTACGCAATAGTCTTCTTCTTTCATCTGCAATCAGATAAGAAGATATTTGGGTACCCAGATTTGCATGGGTCCTCTAGGGTTAGTGATTTTTACTGAGGAGTGGTTTCTCCTGTGAACCTCATTTCTATATATGTTATTATAATCTCTATATCCTTGATTTGGATCATGCACGTAATATTGTTGATAAGTAGTTGGATGTGGTCTGTTATTCTATGTTTCCGCATATTTTGGAGATTATATCTGTTACCAGCATAGTATCTAGGTCTCTATCCTTGATTAGGATTGTGTACTGGATATGCCTCATAAAATTTGTGATGTGAGCCATTTCTAAATCTTGGCTGAGACCATTTGTTAAATCTTTGGGGTCTCCACACCTGTTCATTTTGAAAATTTGGATAACCTTGAGGTTTCCATTTGCCTCTCTCATTTTGAAATCTATTTTTAGGGAGTCTTTGATAGTAGTTGGCATATTGTTTTGACTATTGCTTCTGCCTATTTTAAAATACGGGTTTATATGTAGGCTCAGTAGTCTGGACAATTGTTTCTCCCTTGATAAAAGTGATTCTTGAACTAGAGGGAGTGTTGGGGTCATATCCAAGGCCTGATTTTAAATAGAGTGGTCTTTGGTTTGTACACAAACCATCTAAGGTTATAGATGTTTTTAAGGATGTTATCTCTTTAGCTTGAGCATCATTTAATTGTCTAAGTTTTGAAAGTTCTGCTTTAAGATTTATGAGTGCACCTCATTTTTCATTGTTCAAGACTGTTAGTCTATCTATTTCAGCAAAAGCTAATTTTTCAGTTTTAGCCTGAATGTTTTTGAAATTTTCTGTATCCTGGCTGAGATTGTCAAAATTCTTTTCCAGCTGTGTTTTATCATTTCTCAGTTGGGTATTCCCAGCTGTTACAGCCAGGTGTGCCTTCTTAAGTGTTTCAAAATCTTTTAATAATTGGTTTACAGATTTGTGAAGATCAATATCTTCAGACATATCAGAACTGAAACCTTTTGTAGTTTGAGGTTTAGATGTTACCTCTTCATCAGCAAGATTGGCCATAAGGCAGTTGATTACGTCATCATCATCTGATAGGAATCCACTTGTTAATTCCATGATTTCTTTGATTAGCTCTGTTTCTTCACACATTGCTGCTAATGTGTCCCATGTTTCTTTGGCGTTTTTGTAATGTTTGATCTTTAACATGGTGGCTTGATCAAAGGTATGAAATAGGATATCTCTGGCTCGATTGTCAAGGTTTTTCAGCTCCCTTTCTTCGGGGTCAGCTCTGATTTGGGCTTGGGAATTTGTCTTGATTTCCCAGCTGCAATATTCTCATTTGTGTTGTCCATCATGTAGATGAAAGGACCTTATTCAAATATACTCCACATGTCATCGTGGACAGATGATAGGTGTGCCTGCATTCTTATCTTCCATAAGTTATGGTCATCTATTGAAAAAATGGGAAGTCTAGAATGCATGTGTTCCATTATAAATGAGAGATTAAAAAAAATATATGCTCTGATATATGGATCTGGTTCTGTAAAAATTGAACCAACCTCTCTGATACCACGTGTAGGTCACAAGTCGTCAGGAATAAGTCTAGAGAGGGGGTGAATAGACTTATTGAAACTTTTTTCCTGAAAGTCAGGTGAGTTTCTCAGCTATAATAAGTACAGATGACTTAAAGTCGTCTGCAGACAAGTATGTGGAAGACAGCTGATGACGATAGCAGGTAACTTAATGTTAACTGCAGATAACTAACTAATGGAACAGTAAATATGTATGCAGCAGTTAAGTATGATGTTCAAGGCAGTAAATGACGCAGACACTTATAGTGGTTTCAGAGGTGGGGTAATTCTCTACTAGTCCACTTTTCTCCAAACCAGTTGGAGACGAATTCACTATAACTTTCAACCAGTGATAAATGCTACAATGATTCACACAGTCACAACAGTTTCCAGCCAGTGGAATCCCGTGGCCGTTGCAACTCCCTTTGACTGCCTAACACCTCTTGATCGAAAATCCATAGATGCCTCAACGACTCTCGAGTTGTATATCACCTTCCAATCAAGAATCCTTGGATGCCTTATCAGTTGCGAAACTTCTGAAAACCTCGTTTACAGAAGTACCCCGTTCTTAGGTTTTGAGACAAGAGTGTTGTCTTCTCCAACAAAGAGCTTCTTCGAATATGATCTTCTAAGATTGCTCTTTCACGATGCGATAGATTGCTTTTGATTGCCTTGAATGTTTTGATCGCTTGTAAGTTTTGTTCGCACCGTGTACTTAGCTCAATTCATACCTTCAGATATTTATAGCACGATCCTTGACCTTCCTTCATAGCCGTTTCACCACTGTAACAAATCCGTCTGTTGGAGAGTGGACTTCTTTGTTTATGTTATCAATCCATGGCAAGGCTAGATTCCCTTTTCAATTCCGATCGTTTGAAAGACTTTCTTGAGAGCGTCATTATTCTTGATTAGAATCAGTATGAAGTCTTCAGAACGCGGATCTTGATGAATTTTTAATTCCTTGTTTCCCGGGAATCTTTCCAGTTTGTCTCCTACGTCTTGCATGCGGCTTTCCGTTATTGTTGACTTTCAACTCTTGCTGATGTGGACTGAGTATCTTGGCTGATAACTTGACTTAGAACTTGTCTGAAATAACTTGGTCAAAGCTGCCTGAAGTGCAGTCAACTTTCTCTGATGTAAAGTCCTCTGAGTTTCTCTGACCTGAACTTCTTTGAGTTTTCTGATCTGAGGTTCTCTGCTATGGACTTCTCTGATCTTAACTTCTCTGAGATGAAGTTCTCTGGTTTGAAGTTCTCTGAGATACAGTCATCTGCTCTGAAGTTCTCTGACCTGATGAAATCCTCTCTGATCTGATGGTCAAAACTTCAGTTGATATTTGATCTCGTCCGATAATCTTGACTGCAGATGGATTTTGGTCAAACCTCTCTGATATATTGTGTTGACCAAAACTCCTCTGAAAAATGAACTTGCCTGATAAGTGACAGTTCCATATTTAATCGATTTTCTAACTGCTCAACACTTAGCCTAAATTTTTAAGGCCTATAGAAGATACTCATTTGGTTCTTCTTTACAAGTTGCCAAGTACTAAGACATACATTTGAATAATTAATTAATACATGGATGACATCATCAAAATCTAATAAGTATTCCTAACAGTCCCAACTGTCCGGCAACGAACTGAGCAGCAACAAAGCCATCACTTCATCATCAAGAGACTAGTGGGTTGATTTTTGAAACCTTGATAAGCATTCAGGTGCTCTGTCATATTGATGATGATAGTTTTGAATGTTTGATTGTTTTGGATGGAAGAAATAAAAATGAGAGAGAATGAGAAAATATCAAGTAAATATGAATAAGGCAAAAGTGTAATTTTCAAGGGCGGTGACTAGTAATTGAGGGTGGTATTTAGTAATACCCCTCTAATTCAGAGATACCAAGTTCGACTTCCATCTAAGTGAAGCGATTAACACTTAAAACTATGAGAATTTAGATTTTCTTTTATGTACATACATTTTGCTTATAACTTTTTTGTGAACTGAACATAGTTTAAAAGATGAAATATATATTAATACCTTGTGTTAATCCATATATGCAGCTATATATCCTTTTTCATTAAAAATATAGATAGCTCCACTTCTTTTGCTTATTTTCAACTAATTAAAATTGGTATGAAATTATATCAAAGAAATAACAAAAGTATAGTGTTATTAAGTAAAATTTATTAAGAGATGCAAGACTTTATTTTTTTACGATATTCATACATTATCCTTCCATCGTACTTTGCGCTACTACAATAAAAGCAAATTATAGCATGTAAGATGTTGTTGGATTTATCTCGATAGATATATATATATATATATATATATATATATATATATATATATATATATACTTATTAGAAATATTAATAATCGAAGTTTTACATTAAACGGGCATACCACATCTTCACGTTGCAATCTTTTCCGAACGAGGAAATATTAATTAATAATTTATTTTCTACATTTCTTTCTTTAATTAAAGGTCCTATTTTTTTCATCCACAACCCTAAAGATCTCATGATCTGCCTTGCCCCCACCCCCACCACCCCACTAGTAATTAGTCTCAGTGTCTAATGTCATACTGGTGTAGTATATAATATGAAGAAGCTCAAAACTAAATGCACGTCAAGACATTCTGGAAAAACATAGCGCTAGTAATAAGAATACGATCATATAAGAGCGTGGAATTAAACCTGCAGTTCTTCTCTTGTTAATTTATTACAATGACAAACAATACGGTTGCTGCTGCTGCTCCAGATGAAAACGACGTCGGCGGCACTACTACGACCCATGTCCGGAAGGTTGAGGGGAAGTCTGGATTTTTTTCCATACTCCAACGTTTTGTTTCGCCTCTTAAGGAAATTATGGGGTGTAATAGAAGTGATGCGAGGAGGATAATTCACAGCATCAAAGTTGGAATTGCTTTGGTTACTGTCTCACTTTTGTATATGGTGAATCCAATGTTCAAGAAAGTGGGAGAAAATGGCATGTGGGCTATCATGACGGTTGTGGTTATGTTCGAATTCTATGCAGGTCTCTCTCTCTCTCTCTATATATATATATATATATATATGTGAGATCAAATGAGAATGGTTCTTATGATGCGAATTGCGAATATGAATGAGTTTTGTACTAATTATGAATGAAATATATGCATTTCGTGCATCAAAATTGCAATGTATTAAAATATGCATTATATGCATCAAAATATCGATGCATTAAAATATTGCATTATATGCATCAATTTTTTGTGAGAATAAATCTAGAAATATGCATTATATGCATCAAAATATCGATACATTAAAATATTGCATTATATACATCAAATTTTTGTGATAATAATTCTAGATCATCCATTTATCAAGATATAAGGATGAAATTCATTCTTATTTCTTAACTTAAATTGCATTTTCACCTGAACCCACCGCTATATATATATATATATATATATATATATATATATATATTTATATATATATATATATATGTTTGACCTACACCCAGTTTTTTATGAATTAAACTCGGACTGGTCTCGATGGGAAATTCGATAAGCTCGACCTCTTCTCGGCCTGATTCTTTAAATTTCAAAACGAAATATCTAAAAAATGAAAACTCTTAAAAAAAGAACCCGTTGAGATTTTCTTTGTATTTATATTGTAGATACATATATTTGCACATATCTTAAGTGTAAAGGGTGAATTTATACATTCAACAAGCTCGATATCGTGCTGAATATTAAAGAGCTCGAACTCTGGCAAGAATGTTACTAATATATTATTAAATTCCACTTGAAAAGAATGAAATTTGGAATCAATTTGTTGCTTATATACTAATTATTTGGTGAATCTAAAAACATCAACTTAACAAATTGAGAGAATAAATTCTCTCCTTTTCATATTAATATACGTTTTGATTTTTTTTAGATTGAACTTTGACAACAGATTATCTCACAAATTACAGTGACAAAAATATTACGAGAAATATGTTATAGAAATATTTTTTAAAGCGAATCTAGCAGTACAGTTTTTGTATATTTAATAATTTCTTTATGGGATAAAATATAGTCAAAATTTAATTTGAGAAAAGAAAAACATTACCTAATATGAAATAAGAATTATTAGCCATTCTTTAAGTCATCATTTGATGCGTCAGAAATGATTAGGTTTCAATATACATGTATGGTACCCAATATGATAAACTCCACAGTTTCATATTAAGTGTTATTTCGTTTGTTAGGTTGAACTTTGTCATATATTATCTCTCAAAATATAATAATGATAACAAGTACAAAAAACTATATGTTATAACTAAAGATTTCTAACGTGGATCTAACAGTATAATTTTCGTAAATTTAAATATTCTTATTGAGGTAAATATGGTTAAAATTCAGTGGAAAACAACGACATTCAGGCATGTCTGGTAAACAAAGCTGATAAGCTAACTAATGATAAAAAAACAAATTGATATATAGCTTAAAAGTTGGTTCGAAACTATAACTTGTATCTGAAAAGCATGTTGATATCAAACAAAACCCTAACCATCAGACTAGTCGAACAGACTACTCTCGTCGGTCTCATCCACCTACGGGCGCTTCATATCATCATTGTGATCCATCACTATCTAGCTGACGTCCCAGACACCCAAGAATACTACAATATATTCTCCATTGCTTTTACTTAATCGTTTCACTCTATTGTTCCACTTATAATATTTACTAACTCGAGCGTCGGAGGCTCTTCGTCGGACATCCTCACCGGTGCTCTCTCGCTGGGCTCTAACGTTATTTGTCTTGTAGCTGGCAGGTTGCTAGTGCCCGCCGACCCGGACGTCGGATTTCCGTAATAGTAGAATTCATCCTTTTTGACGTAGGACAAGCTCGAACTTTTCGAATAAGCTCGTCCAATTAAACATGACCTATCCGAATATAATAATCTTTATGAACTCCCTAGATAAACTATAAACAAACTTGTGGTGCTAACAACAAGACCTATTGGGATGCACAGGTGCTACATTAGGCAAAGGCATAAATCGTATAATTGGCACACTATTGGGTGGAGTATTGGGGTGTTTGGTTGCTACTTTAGGGGGCGAGGTTGGAGGGATTGGCAAACCCATCATCATTGCTGCTTCGGTCTTTGTCTCAGGTTTGTCTTCCAAATTTATTTTATTTAATTTAATATAATCGGAAGAAAAAAAAAATACCCTTTTTATTTTTTTTTGACAACAAACACTCTGTTAGGGCTGTTAGCGGTCCAAGTATACTCGAGAACCGTCCGATAATACTCGGGATCGATACTCACCCGAAATATTAGCGGTCCGGATATTGGTACTGAAGTTAGAACCGAAACTGTTAACCCGTTAAAAGACCCAGTAATTTTTCGTAAACATACATTTTACAAAATATTGTATAAGGTATTAGTACATATAGAAAAATAAGTTTAAAATACCTTATCTCTTAATTTCCTTAGCATACATTTGAAAAAATCCTCCATTCTTGTTTCAATTATGAGGTTTTGGTGATTATGGCTTTTAACGATCCAAGATATACGAGAACCCGCCCGAAATACCCAGGACCGATACTCACCCGAAATGTTAGCGGTCCGGATACTGGTACTGAAGTTAGAACCGAAATCGTTAACCCGTTAAAAGACCCAGTAATTTTTCGTAAACATACATTTTACAAAATATTGTATAATGTATTAGTACATATAGAAAAATAAGTTTAAAATACATTATCTCTTAATTTCCTTAACATACATTTGAAAAAACCCTCCATTCTTGTTTCAATTATGAGGTTTTGGTGACTATGGCTTTTAACGATCCAAGATATCCGAGAACCCGTCCGAAATACCCGGGACCGATACTCACCCAAAACATTAGCGGTCCGGATACAAGTATTGATGTAGGAACCCGAAACCAGTAAGGACCAAAATCGATAATACTCGATACGTCCAGACCCGAGAAGACAATACCCGGACCGAACCGGACCGAGAACAGCCCTACACTCGGTGCATTTCATTCATAATCAAGTCGTTAATGGAACCCTTTTGTTGTATTTTGTTTTTAAGATGAATTACAAAAATTACCGGAAATCAGCCTAGTTAATTAATCTCACCATTAAATATAGGGGTGAGCAAAACCGAACCGGGAAACTGAGAAACTGGAAAAAACCGACGAAACCGAAACCGAAAAACCGAAACCAAATCAAAACCATCGGTTTGGGTTTAGAATTTTTAAAAACCGAAAACTCGGTTTCGGTTTCGGTTTCGGTTTATACACTAGAAACCGAACCATTAAAACCGAACCGAACCGATATCATTTAATATATATATATATTTCGTAAATTTTATATGTTTATATGCATTATGAAGAATAGACAAAACAGTATTCTGGTCTGGTGGTTAGGATGTTGGTAGTCCGCGCATTGGTCTCGGGTTTGATTCCTATCCAATGTACATTTTAAGTTTTTTTTGCTTGTTAAATCCAAAAATCGGGTTGGTTAGGTTTAAACCCGAAACCGACCCGTAAAAACCGAAAAACCGAGAAACCGAACCCATTGGGTTGGTTTCGGTTTCGGTTTGATTTTTTGAAAACCGAAGCTTGTCGGTTTGGGTTCGGGTTTAGCCCAAAACCGACCCATGTTCACCCCTAATTAAATATAAGATAGTTTTTTTTATATTTTATTATAAAATGTAAGTCATTTTACAAAGTTTTGACTTTTTTACAAAGCCATTTTATATAATTTATTCTTATTAAATAACAAATAAACTACTTATGATTTTAGGTGCTGCTGCAACAAATTGTAGAATGGTGCCGAAGCTCAAGAAGAGCCACGACTACGGGTTCATGATTTTCATCCTAACATTCAGTCTGGTGGCGATCTCCGGCGTCCGGGCGGAGAAGATAGTGGAAGTAGGACGAGACCGCCTCGCCACCATCGGAATGGGATTCGCGGTCTGCATATTCATCAGCTTGGTCATCTGTCCGATTTGGGCTAGTAATGAACTTCATTATTCGACAACGTCTAAATTTGATAAACTCGCTACTAGTATCCAAGGCAAGTTATTATTGTTACTATTATTCTTATTTGACTTTTACGAAGACAATACTTTCATCATGATTATTTATTATTTTATTATATTTTTAAAAATTATAAAAATATAATATTCTGAAAATATATCGCGAGAATATGCTACTTATAGTAATGTTATCTGAAGAACCTAACAAAGCCAAATGATAAATTAATATACACCAAGAACCAGGCTGTAACTCAAGAATCGAAAATTCATACTAATAAAAAATTACAAAGTATGTTAAATCACATTAAAACAACATCCACAACTTAAATAAAGCTTAAAAGTCTAAAATCAATATAATGTATTCAAATTTTATATTTATTTTATCTTTTTATATATATTAAATCATATTAACAATTATATATCAACTCGTTCCACAATAAAAACTCAGCGAAACCGGAACCAAGAACCGGGATGGTTAAAATAACAAAAAAAAGGCGAATTAAATGACTTCGTTCTAGTTCGAATCGAATTTTTTTCGATTTTTAGGTACAAGGTTTCAGCTTAGAATAATGCTACACATACATACAAATGCACACACAAATGTACACCCCTGTTTTACAGGGATTGTACCCTGCGTAGTAGGGATTGTACCTCTACTACCTATAAAGCAGGGTACAACCACTACTACGCAATGTACAACCCCTATAAAGTAGGGGTGTGTATTTGTGTGTGCATTTGTATGTGTGTGTAGCACCTTTGGTCAGCTTAATAGTTAGAGTCAAATTGAGGTGGATTTTGGTTAAAATGGTCTTTGGGTGATTTTTCATTGGTTGTTTTTTTATATGGTAAAAAAAGGATATGTAAATAATTTTGGGTGGTTGAGAAAAAGACTACAATCAAAGGGTTGATTTTGCAGTCAAAATAAAAAGTAAATTCCACTAGTTTTACTTTTTTGATGTCGATGGTTGGCTTTTCCTTTACAAAAATATGATTTTATCCCTATTTTATTATATTCATAATTAATATTAATATTTTAGTAATAGCAATGATATTGATCATAATAATAATATTAGTAGTATTAATAATTACAATAATCTTAATGGAGAAAAATCATTCCTTAATATAAAATGAGGAAGTTACAGTGACACATGTCTCCCACAATTTTTGAGAATATTAAATTATTAAAAGAATAACTAAATTATGTATTGAGTTTATTTTCCAAATGACTATATATTTTTAACTTTATTCTAGACATAATCTTTATATTAAAATATTCCTACTAAAAATAAGAATAAAATCAAACCAGTCACTAAAACATTTAGTTAATAAAATAAATATTTATATTGCTTTATTTCTCATGAAGTGTATATTTTACATCAACTTATTAAAAATATACAAGAATAAATAAATATATTTAAAAAAATTCGTATAAAATTCAACTGAAATGTCAAATAAATTTTCAATAAGTTATGATAATACGGATTGTGATTGCGTATATGACTGACGACCTTAAGTAGTAAAATAAGTGTGTCGTTAGTATCTTTTATCTGAAAAAATATTAATCATAATTTAAAATAGTTCTTATTTTTCTACAAAATTATTAAAAAAAAACTCAAAAATGTGTTATTGTACGAAACAAATATAATCAAAATATTATAATTAATCTTTTCATAGAGTAAAACTTAAGTGTGATATATGCATCATAATCGGAATTCATATCCTAAATTTCATAATCATTTTTCGTGCACTAAAATGCCTTATTAGCTCGTGCACCGCATAATAATAATAATAACAATAATAATAATAATAATAACCATAATAATGATAATAATAATAATGAGAGTTGTTAATGGATTACAAACAGAAATATATTAAAAATATTTTATAAAGATAATAAAAATAGTAATATTTTTAAAGATTATTGTTGAAAATTAGTTCAGATAATAACACGTTCTCTTGGTTATTTATAGGATGCTTGGATGAATACTTCAAAATGGTTAGTGAGAAGGAAAAGCAATGGGCTGATGGCAGTGTTTATATACAAGCTTGCACGTCAGTTCTCAACTCGAAACCCAATGATGAATTACTGGTTAGTTGATTATACTGTACGAGTTTAAGAATATTCGGTACGAGTTTTAATAAAAATTATTGAATAAAAAAAAATCGTGGCGAGTCATGGATGATTGTTAAGTAGTGATAAGTAGAAATTTTTTGGCGGAGTCGCGCCTATAAATTATGGCATAGAAACAAATTTGGATGACGTACCAAAAAATAAAAAATAAACACATATTTAGGGGATGGAGGGAATATTAATTATCTGATTCAATTTGCGAAAAAGAGTCAGCTTGTAGATAGAGGTACTCTCGGTTCGACGGTTCGAGACTGTGGTCAACAGTTGCGAAATCGATTGACTACGGTTCGAAACGGAACTGTGAACTGGTTCTCGATGGTTCAAAGAGCTCTTGGTTTGCTAATCTGCGTCAATTTAATTTGTAAAGATAAATATATATTTAAAACTTGAGTTTTTGGTGGGAAAACCGCCCGATTCTAAACGGACGAGAAATGATTGAGTTGATCCAAGATAAGTATTCAACTACCTAAATTTAATTACTATAATGACCTCAAAATTACTCAATTAATTTTTATATTGTTATGTTAAATGAAAAAGTGAGAAGCATGTTGGCATTTTGAGTTATAGATTTAGGTTATTGAACCCTCAGTTTGGAACAACTATATATTTTCTCAGAAACACACAAATAAAACGGGACGGATGGAGTATCGGAAATAAAAGATTTTGAAAATTAAAATTAAAAAAAACCGCTGAGATCCTATTTTTGTCTTATATTTACGACATAATTATTATAATTATCAAAAGAATACCAGGATTATTTATTTATTTTTAAATTATTTGGTTCCTCTTTTATTTCTTCATAACCTCTTTTATTTGATCAACCACTCAACAAAGTTAATAAATGTAAATAAAAATAGCATTTAATTTTTAATGGTTTTATAAACATTGACAGGCAAATCATGCAAAATGGGAACCTTGGCATGGGAAGTTTGGAGTATATTATCCATGGGAAAAGTATTTGGAAGTTGGAGGGCATCTAAGGGAACTTGCTACAACAATTTTTTCTTTAAAAGGATGTCTTCAATCCCCAAAACAGGTACACAGAATTTGGATCAAAAAATTTTAAAACGACGTCGTTTTTATTTTCCAGACAAAAAATGGATAAAAGTTGGACAGATAAGATAGCTGTAGGACCAAAATTGGATAATTTATTTTGTTGCGACGGAAAAACGGATAACAGATATGTGATATGTTCAAATAAGCAATTCAATTACAACAAGAAGTGATGCATTATGATATAATTACGATTGCAAGAGGCGCCTATGTTAACCGAAGATGACCTTGCTAATACAAGCCAAGTTCGACCGTCTCGATTGACCAGTTGAAATTCTATTTTTTGGTTATTATATATAATGGATAATTTTATATAAAGCTTCAATTCATTATACTAAATTTGAGGTAACTTTTTTTTTTTTTGACAGAACAAATTTGAGGTAACTGAATAAATTACTAAAATGGAACTCAAGAAGATTATCTCAATTGTCTAACAAATTAACGGCATATGATCAAAACGACGAATGGTCATACATAATCACAAACAACTACTCAATGTGATAATGTTATAAGGATACAAATTTCTTGCAATTGTAATTATATTATTATGTATTGCTTATTATTATATTTAAATTGCTCACGTAAATATAGATTTATCACCTAAAAAATTTAATTCTCCAATTTTGGTCGTCTCATTTGTCTAATTTAAATCCAATTTCTACCGGGAAAATGAAAACGATATCACTTTGAAAGATTGCATCCAAATTTAAATATATGATTCAAAACAACATCATGCCAATTTTTCTGGCGAAATTGGACCGAAATTAAGTAGATGAGATATTTATGAGATTGAAATTAAATATTTAAATTCTTTGGGATGAAAAAGGGATAACAAGAAAGCAACAATCCCCCCTAAAAATTGAACAAAAAAAAAAAAAAGTTTCTAAAAATTGAAATTTAAATCGATCTTACGGAACGAGATCTGTAAAACGGCATAGTACGAGTTTCTGCATATATTTAAATGTGTTAAATTAATGTTAGTATTTCATTTGATTATTAACCATTTTGATTAAAAAAAAAAAAAAAATAAAAAAAACTTTTTTCCTTTTCATCAGCCAGCACCAATTCAAAGGCAGACACTGAAGGAACCCTGTGAGAGCTTCATGCTAACAATTCAATGGATACTGAAAGAGCTTGGAGAAAGCATTGAGAAAATGGAACTATGCAAAACCAAGAATTCAATACATCCAAGATTACAATCCGTGAAATTACAATTAACCCCTCCTCGATTTTCTTCTTGCAAGATGGAAGTTCTCGGAACGGATGAAAATCTCGCTATTACAACCTTCAATTTCTTGTTGGTCGAGATTGTGGAGAAATGTGAGATACTATCGAAAAAAGTAGAAGAATTGGGGGAAGCAGCGAATTTCCGAGTCCGTAAGATCGACGCATAGTACAATAAATCCCGGATCGTACATATTTGAGAAATTAATATTGTAATTGTCGAAGATTATAGGAATATAAATATAAATATTATTTCGTCCACGTTTTTATATTATTATAGGAAAAGAAACTTGAATTTCCTCATTGGTAATAATATACGTGGCGACTCACTTGGTAGAGGTGTTCAACTGTTGAAAACAACCGGTTTTTCCAATCGGGCAGCTTGCCGACAGGCCGTTCACGTCTGTCGGAAAGTAAAACCAGAACTGAACCGGCCAATGACAATTTACGGTTACGGTTCGAACCGCAGTCTACGGTTTGATAATCAATAGTTCGACCGGTTCAACCGAACCGTTCGAATCTCTTCAAGTCACTGGGCTAACCCAAACCGGACCGGACCAGTTATAGTAATACAAGACTCGATCCGACCCGTTAACAGCACTGATGTTCATGGGGAAGATGAGCTTTTGAAGGAAAGGAAAGCACAGATCATACACATTATATATCAAACAAGAAGACATTCATAAGTAAGAAACAGACTGAAGAGCGTCAATAACATTGCAATGTGATGATCTGTACCTAAAAACATTTAGAAGAGTTTTCGGCATATGCAATCTTCAATACAGATCCTTACATGATGCTACAAAAATAAAGAGAGAGGGAAGATGGGGAGGGGGGGGGGGGGGAATTTAGCGGCCTCTACCACGTCCACGACCACGGCCTCGGCCCCTGCCACGCCCCAGAGGTCTCCCTGAAACAGTCGAATCGGTCAATAAAATGGTATAAGACTTGTGGGGATGAACATAAAAAAAAGGATAATAGTTTAAAGATGCATATAAAATGGTATAATAAGACTTGTGGGGATGAACATACAAAAAAAAGGATAATAGTTTAAAGATGCATATACACAGAAAAAACCGGACGAACAAAAAACCTAATTATGTTTCAGAATTACAATAACCACTTAAAATGTTAACACGCTCTTCGAGGTTTGTGTTAACCTAACAAATAGCCCCCTCTTAGGTGTGCAATTATGTACAAGGAAAACAAATGTTAAAGGGGTATTTGTAATTTTCATAAAGCATAGGGGAATATTTTATAGTTATCTCTAAATAAAATCGTTACTAAAGCCTAAAATCAGTTTCAGTCATACCTGCAGTCGGCTTCTTGGGCTTGAGTCTAGGTGTTTCTTCAACGAGCAATGTCTCGAGATTTAAGCTGTCGGGAAGGATGTAATAGCGTATGTTATTACCCCTTACACTCAGATGATCCATAGTCACTGGATTCTTTCCCTTCAAAGTAAGCTTTACAGTCTTCAGATGTGTATTCATGCTGATGTCAACACCTATAGAAAGCAAAGACCCGAAACTTGCAATCAGATGGCTGCATCTCTAATGGATTTGCCATGAGAACCCCACACTCTGCATACAAGTACTCGAGAACAAATATTTTCACAAAAATAACTATAATCGATCTAAGTTATTAGAAATAACCGACAATTAGAAATTCTAGTCTCTTAACACACATAAAGCCATGACCATTGCATTTCCTATCATTGAAACACTTGCAAGAAATTTGCATGAGATGCAGTACATATATTTTTAAAAAATTATGAACTGACGACGACACTGACATCTGTTTGAAAGCGTACCAAAAAACATTACTGAAAGCTATGACTATTTTGTATTTCCCATTATTGAAACACTCGTAAGGTAAGAGATTTTTCATGAGTTACAGCCACGGGCCATATCGTTAACGTCCCGCCAAGCCATTTTTTATTAACACAATGACACCGGGCTTTTATCGCAGCGCATGCTACTGAATTAGCTGCTTGCTTTTTTGTACCAACAATCAAGAATTGTTTTCCCCTACTTACTGCATCAAAAACCAAACTGCAGGGCTTCGGATAAAAAACGAGCAGTTTTTATAAGATTTGTAATATGAATACCCTTGCGCTTGGCAGAGATATAAGGTGCCATTTTAGGATTCCATTTTCTAATACCATGCCCAAAATGAACTCCTGCTTACATCTCTTCCAAATTTACGTTCCAATATCTTCTTGTCACTTCTCCCCCACTACCCCTACATATAATTTAGAGAGCTGAAGGTGCCCTGGTCAAATATTTTGTTCTGTTTGGAGGCTGAAAATACCCTGTACATCTTCTTAAAATGGAAAGAAAAAAAAATTGATTATAATTTACCTTATGTCTTTAGTCTTTATAAGAGAAAAAGAAAAGTTTATAATGAAATTTGTCTACCAACTTCTTTATAATAGAAAAAAAATGCATATAATTATTTTTTTATGGTAATTATATGTGTGCCCACGGTAGATGAAGGTTCTGGATCCGGCACGGGATACAGTACATATATTTTAGATAAATTATAAACTAACAACGAAACTGACATCTGTTTGAAAGCGTAATAAAAACTAGAGGGAAGTTAAACTACGGCTCTCTTCTACTACTGTGTCGTATTCTTCAATGTCGCGATAAAGCAAGAGTAAATACTAAATATCCTTATTTTCTCTTACTTAAAGACATAATATTTTGGAATACGCCACACATTTGATCCTCCACACTTTACGTAAAAGGAACAACAGTCCAACTCCACCTTAATTTCATTATAGCCATCTCGCCCATATATGAGTTGCATCAAAGTTATAAGAAACCTTACATATGCATCCTAAAGATTCATTACGGAAAATGCATTAACCAAAATGCCATGTTACAGTTACAAAAATAATATATTGGAAGGTAAGGAGTTAACCAACCAAGATTACACACTGAAATTTATAGTGTCCAAGGTCCAATCTCAATTGAGATAGCCACTGAAAACCCCTCCCTTTAACCGCTACAACGAGAAAGAAATATTAGGAGTAAAAAACTAATGCTATATCTAGAGATGAGGCCAAGGGAGACTTCATTTTTTTTTTCAAAATTAATTTAATTTTTCTATATAAAATTATAACTTTGTCATATAAATTACTGAAACTAAAATTCTCGCCCCCCTAAAAGAATCAAAAAGAAACACTTAGTTATTCCCATTGTTTATTTTTTTCGCCCACATAATATTCAATTTCTGGCTCCGTTCTTAGCTATATCTATCTCTCTTTTTTTTAAAGAATAGCTTCCGGCGACTGCTTAAACACGGAATTCTTGTCAACTCACATATGTCAAAATTTAATAACCGAACAGTAAAACAAAGATCACCAAACAAAAGGTAAAAAAAATTCAAAATTAATGAGGTACGGAGGAGGAGGAGGAGAACCAGTAATTGTGCCGTGTGCAATGGTGCCGTTTTTGAGTTCAATCGACACAGTCTCTTTGTTCAGTTTCATTAAGAACCTGCTCAAATTTAAAAAAAAAAAAAAAAAAAAAAAAAAGGTTACATTTGAACATTCTCCGACTGTAAGAAAGATCAAATCAGAGGAATACGATGAAAAAAAACATGAATAAGATGGAAGAAACACGAACCTGACGAGCTTCATTGTCGCGAGGGAGACTCTACGGAGAACTAGGGTTTTCGAACGAGCAGCAAACAGCGAGAGCCTTCTGCAGAGGGCGAGGTTATTTAGCAATGTTCAACGACTCCCAATACTGAATCTATTCTGTTTGATTGCAACGTTTTATGGCCCGTCCACTGGGCCAATTCCCAATTGGGCCTCACCGAAGGTCTACTAAGGATCTACTCCCTCCGTCCACAATTAATATTCGCTTTTTGCTATTTTTGTATGTCCATAAAAAATATTCTTTTTCTATTTTTAAACACTACCCCACAATACAATTTACTAAAATATCCTTATAATTTTTATATATTTACACATTTTACCAGGCTGACCCACATATTAAATTATTTAACCAACCTAATTAACATTAAATTACTTTTAATGTGGGACCCAAACTCCACTCACACCACACTCACGAGAAAAATCCGATTTTGGTCCTTTATAGATGTATGTGTCCGATTTTGGTCATTTATTGATGCTCTGTCCGATTTTGGTCCTTTATAGATGTAAGTGTCCGATTTTGGTCCTTTAAGTTATAATATTGTCTGATTTTGGTCCTGCGATGAAAGAGGGTCGACTGGAAAAAGGCATGTGAACTACACTCTCCGACTGAGGACCAAAATCGGACAGTATTATAACTTAAAGGACCAAAATCAAACAACTGTATACTTAGAGGACTAAAATCGGACAAGCATACTTAAATTGGATGTTCCCTTTTCTTATTTGCATTATGGGCTCTGTTTTTTGATGATAAAGTTGAATTTGTGGTCTCAATTGGGGTTGATTATATGAATGGGAAAGAGAAAATAAGTAGGCCTGGGACTTTTCGGTTCCAGGGAGAAAAATACAGAAATCGGAACCGAACCGCATAGTTTTTTCGCGGTTCAGTTTTGCCAGTTTTTTTTGTCCGAACCGACTCGGAACCGAACTGCATAGGAACCGAACTGAACCGGAACCGAACCGGAACCGATTTTGTATGGTTCGGACGGAATATATTATATTATATTTTATTTTATTAAGAATATATTATATTATATTATATTATATTAATTAAACATAGTTTTTTCACGATTTTTTCGGAACCGAACCGCATAGTTTTTATTAATTAAACCGGAATCGAACCGCATAGTTTTTTCGCGGTTCGTATATTGAATAATATATTCTTATTAAACATAATTAATATAATATAATATATTTTTAATAAAGTAAAATATAATATAATATATTCCGTCCGAACCATACAAAATCGGTTAGGTTCGATTCAGTTCGGTTCGGTTGGTTCGGTTCCTATGCGGTTCGGTTAAGTCGGTTCGGATAAAAAAACTGGCAAAACCGAACCACGAAAAAACTATGCGGTTCGGTTCCGGTTTATGTATTTTCTCCCTGAAACCGAAAAGTCCCAGGCTCAGTTATTTTCTCTTTCCCATTCATATAATGAACCACAATTGAGACTAAGAATTCAACTTTATCATAAAAAAACAGAGCCCATAATGCAAATAAGAAAAAGCAACATCCAATTTAAGTATGCTTGTCCGATTTTAGTCCTCTAAGTATACAGTTGTTTGATTTTGGTTATTTAAGTTATAATACTGTCCGATTTTGGTCCTCAACCGGAGAGTGTAGTTCACATGCCTTTTTTCAGCCTACCCTCTTCCATCGCAGGACCAAAATCGGACAATATTATAACTTAAAGGACCAAAATCGGACACATACATCTATAAAGGACCAAAATCGGACAGAACGTCAATAAAGGACCAAAATCGAACACATACATCTATAAAGGACCAAAATCGGATTTTTCTCTCACACTCACCTAACGTTTCTTAAAACCCGAACTCAAAAAGTTGGAGAACATTAATTGTGGACGGAGAGAGTATTTCTCTGTGCGCTCGTTGAAACTTGAAATATTTACGGCGGTAGAAAATAGAGAGATAATATTTAATAAAAAATCAATTTTAATTCGACAAAATAAGTTTTCATCCGTAAAATTTAATTTTAATCAGTAAAGATCAATAACTTCATTTAATAAAATATACAATAATCTGCAAATTAATAAAAATCAACTCAATCAGTAAAGATCAATTTTATTCAGTTAAAATTAATTTTATTCACTAGAAAAAATTTTAATAGGACAGGACCTAAGAGTATTATAATCAGAGGATTGATATTTTGATAATTTTAACTACTGTATTTATTTAAATAATCGAGTAATAGTTTAATCCTAATCTATACTTCTATTAAAAAAGAGTCGTGACACATGTCACTTTGTAAATTTTTTGATTTTTTATTTTAAAATAAAGTTTATATATAGAGATGTATTCTTAAATTTCCAAAATAAAAAAATTATAGATATGTATTGTGGGAGTTTTATTCCACAACTTACACTCATCTACCAATAAAAAAATCATTCCTTTATTTTTTTAGCTTAATATTTTAAATGTTTATAATTTTTTAAATCAAGTTTATTTTCAACAAAAAATATATCAAATTAATTTTTATTTCACAATTTTCAACTAGACATCCATATGAATATAATAAATTTGATGGATTTACAATAATGACCGATTGCACAACGAAATTATATTAGAAAAAATATGAATATTTATTTTCAGTAAAATTAATTGATGTAAAATAAAAATATATTAACTCATTTATTGCTTACATAAAAAATAAATTATAATATTTATTTAATTATAATAACTAAAAACAATAAAACATACATCGCGCGCGCGCACACACACACATATTAAGACTTCATCACATATTATTTTCGTCCCCAAATTTTGTTCCTACTTTTTTTCGGTATGTCCAGGAAATTTGTTCATGTAATGGACACTAATTGACTTAACACTCCGTTAATGTGGTACTCTTTCTTGAATTATATTACACCCCATAATACACTCAATAAGTTTTTTATTAATATTACGCTAATATGATACTCATGTCGAAAATTATCAAAAATAAATTTAGATATCGAGAAATTATTTTTTAATAAGAAAATAATTATGCGGTGCATCGCACCGGAGGAACATCTAGTATTTATAGAAATAGAGTCATGATGGTGATTCCAACCTCTCCTCCGTTTAAGTCAAGATATGAATTAATCCACAAAAGAATCCACCCTGCATATACATATATATATATATATACCTCATGTCGATGCATACAGCTCCTACTGGTCATAACCTTTTATATAGATTCTCGCAGTTCTCGCAGTTCTCGCACTTAACAAGGTTCTGAAAATAAAGTTACACTATATATATATATATAATTCGGGTTGCCCTTCGAAAGTGGGCTGCCACAGGCCGCCGCCAGGGCCGCCTCTCCCTGGGGCCGGCCCTGGAGCTGGGTGTAAGAAGTAAAAGCTCAAACCATTCTTTGGGCAAGGTTAGAGAAAACCACTGTTGACCGTCTGCATACTTCCGACATCGGTCATTTTTTTTAACGGATCTACTTTTTGATGGAGCCACTGCTAGGTGACAACCAGGTTTTGGTTTTTCTTTTTTTCTCTCTTTTTTTGGTCCAGACAGATCTCCGACGAAGATTTTTTTTTGTACGGCCATCTGTCGGCATACCTTTAAAAACCAACATTTTTTGTAGCAAAATAGTATGGTAATTTGATTACTTTAATCTAGTTATGGCACAGCCATTACAATACGATATATATATATATATAGATTGTTTCAAATGGAAATCGAGCTTTAAAATAGAATCACATGTCCCGTGCATATTTAATACGAATTCACTGCACACATAGTATGTTATAATGCATTATTCATTTTTTTGGGATTCACCGCATACATTTAGCGTGAATTACTGTGCACTGGAAGAACAAATAAATATATAATACGATATAATATGTACATAGTGAAACTGCACTAATTATACCCGGACCGGACTCACGTTCCCATTTTAAAGACTGGTTCTCATTTGAAACCAGGGGCGGAGCTAGGGGGTCCGGGAGGGTCCATGGACCCTGCTGGCCGGCCGAAATTTTAAGGGAAGGGGCTCCGGGGAGGGGGTTCGTGACTTCCTGGGAGTTGCAGCGCCGCACGGCTGGGGTGGGGAAGGAAGGAGACTGATGTCTCGATTTTTTTTTTTTTAATTTTCCCCTTTATGTGAAACGACGCGTCGTTTGAAGTAAACCATCGAACCTAAACGACGTCGTTTCGTACTAAAAAAAAAGGAAAATAAAATACAAAACAGTGGGTTATTAAAAGAAAGGGCAGCGCTTTCACCCCACCCACAGAAGACAGAACAGAACAGAAGCAAACAACCAAAGCGAGCGACTGCGGCGAGCGAGCGACTGTGTCTGTGTGCAAGATTGTTGGAGTATAAATTACACAGGTCATTTTTGCATCCTGCTTTGCTTCCCATTCAATTGTTGGAGTATTCATCTTGAGCCAAGGTTCTATTTAAATTTTAGGGTTTTAATTATGATTTTTTATTAATTTAGATTTATAGTTTAGGATTTATTTATTGAAATTGGGATTTAGGATATCTTCAAAAGCACAATTTAATATTTATGCATTGCATATTAAATTATTAATTGATATTTATTGAGTCACTTGAGTATTACTTGTTAAATTACTTGATTGTGGAAAATTTGTTAAATGACTTGATTGTGGGAAATTTGTTGAATTACTTGATTGTGGAAAATTTGTTGAATCAAATGTACTTTGGGAGTATGAATTTATTTATTTCTTGTTGATTCATGATTGATTGATTGATATAGGAATATGGAAAAATATTTTTCACGAAAGAGCCCATCAACGAGTACTCCCCAACAACAACAACAACTTGTTGTGTCTTCAAATACGCCGAGTGAGGAT
The DNA here is from genome assembly GCA_033398695.1 of Orobanche coerulescens. Lineage (NCBI taxonomy): Eukaryota > Viridiplantae > Streptophyta > Magnoliopsida > Lamiales > Orobanchaceae > Orobanche > Orobanche coerulescens. Next base: position 9,578,707 of record CM065801.1, on the reverse strand, counting down.
TTTATTGTTAAATCAAGTGGAAAAAGAGTTAGAACGGAATCAGAGACTAATCCTATTTGTGAGGGGGGTGATATTATTAGTGACCCGGGACTTCATAAATGCATAAACGAGTATGAGCCGCGAATTAGAGATGAAGTTAGAAGAAAATATGTGCAAATGGGTCCTTGTCAACCACTTTCTCATGTTTATCCGAAAATAAAAATACAAGATCGAATGAGGGCGTTTCAAGTTGAATGGTTCAAAAAATGGGAATGGTTGGAATATAGCATTTCAAAAGATGCCGCATTTTGCTTATGGTGTTATCTTTTTGGAGATAAAAAAGTCGGAGATGAGGTATTTTCCAAAAAAGGATTTCGAAATTGGAAGAAAGCTTCCGAGAAATTTGGTGATCATATCGGAAGTGAAGGAAGCGCACACAACAATGCTCGGACATCATATGTTGCATTCAAAGATCAACGACAAAGTGTGACTAGAAAAATATATGATGGAGCGCAAGTACTAAATGCCGCTTATCGCACTCGTTTGACAGCAAGTGTAGATGTCGTTCGACTCCTTCTAAAATGTGGGTTGGCTTTTCGCGGGCATGATGAGTCGTCCACCTCGTTAAATAGAGGTAATTTTCTTGAAATACTTCATTGGTATAGTTTGCGTTGTGATGAAGTTGGCAAAGTAGTTAACGAGAATGCACCTATAAACCATCAACTTAATTCTCCTTGTATTCAAAAACAAATTGTTAGAGCTTGTGCTTCAGAAACAATGAAAGCTATTGTTGCTGATATTGGTGATAAGTTCTTTGCTTTACTGATTGATGAGGCTCGAGATAGTTCAATAAAAGAGCAAATGGCCGTTGTTTTACGTTATGTAAACAACAAGGGTGAAGTTTTAGAGCGGTTTACTGGAGTTGTTCATGTTAGAGAAACAACCGCTCTTTCTTTGAAAAGGGCAATTGATAATTTTTTTCTTTCACATAAGTTATAAATTTCCCAAATAAGAGGTCAAGGATATGATGGGGCATCAAACATGTGGGGTGAGCTAAATGGTTTGAAGACTCTTATTTTGAATGAAAATTCATGTGCAAGGTATGTCCATTATTTTGCTCACCAACTTCAATTGGTAGTAGTGGCTCTTGCTCAAGTAAACCAATTTGTGTGCAACTTTTTTGAATATGTGACTTTGATAACAAACACAGTTGGTGTTTCTTGCAAAAGAATGGATGAACTAAAAGAAGCGCAACATAAAAATATTGTTGAGAGTTTAGAAAAGGGTGATATTTCGACAGGAAGAGGTTTGAATCAAGAAACTAGTTTAGCTCGACCAAGTGCCACACGTTGGGGTTCGCACTATAAAACAATTGTCCGTCTTCTAGCTATGTGGTCTTCAGTGCTTGAAGTCCTTCAGAATATATACGAAGATGGACATGAATCCAAAAGTAAAGGCATCGTTGTTGGCTTGATTGATAAGATGGAAACTTATGAGTTTGTATTCATTGCTCACTTGATGAAGGTAGTATTGGGTTGACAAGTAGTTTGTCACAATTTTTGCAACAAAAAGACCAAAACATTGTACATGCTATGAGTTTGGTTGTTACTATCAAGAGACAATTGCAATATCTCAGAGAGAACGGATGGGATGATCTATTAGGAGATGTCAATAGTTTTTGTTCTAAAAATGATATTAGCATCCCGAATATGGAAGATAATGTCCCGGGTCGTCTTCGTCGTAAGCACACATTCTTTCACCATTTCCGAGTTGAGATATTTTATCAGGTAACCAACTATCTATCCATTTATACTTGTAATTAGTCAAAATTACTTATTATAATTAGTTTATTTATACTTGTTTCTTTAAACATGTTCCCATTATTTTATATGTAATAGGTTGTTGACCGTATTAGTCAAGAGATGGAGAATCGTTTCAGTGAGACCAACACAGAATTGCTTATGTGCATAGCATGCCTTGATCCTAAGAATTCGTTCTCCAATTATAGTTCTTCAGGGTTAGTTCGACTTGCAGAACTATATCCGCAAGATTTTTCGGTGGATGATCGAATGGAGCTCAAAGAGCAACTAAAGATGTGGATTTCTGAAATGAGAAGAAATGCAATATTTTCTAAATTAGAAAATATTAGAGAACTTGCGACTAACATGGTGAAAGTGGGATTTCACACAACTTTTCACTTGGTGTATCTTCTTATCAAGTTGGCTTTAGTTTTGCCTGTTGCAACTGCTAGTGTAGAACGAGCCTTCTCTGCAATGAATATTGTCAAGACAGATTTGCGCAACAAGATGGGAGATGAATTTTTGACCGACTGTATGGTGTGTTATGTCGAAAAAGATATTTTTTTGGGTATTGACAATGAAGTGATTATTCAACATTTCCAAGCTATGGGATCTCGCAGACTGGACTTACCGCCTTTACCGCGTGTTTGAGGGGTGACTTGACCGTTAGCGGTGCAGTTATTGAATATTAATTATATTTGATGTTATTATTTTATATTTGAACTTATTGTTTTTTATAAAAAGTTTAAATATATACTCGATAGTCTGGACCCTCCGTATATTTTCTCTGCCTCCGCCACTGTTTGAAACAATTCATCCGTATGTGTATATATATATATAAAGTGTAGCATTTACAAGATGAGAGTTCAAAAGGCAGCTGGAATTCCAAAACTGATGATGCCAACAAAATTGTCTGTGTCCGATCGATGATTGAGTTGCAACTGCTGCAAGCCTGAATCCAATCGGAAACACTGCATGGCCCCGACTCGAATATTCGTCCTCTAATCATCCACTAACGCTCACTTGGATATACCAACATTCAATTTTACAACCTATTCTTTTTTTTTTTTTTTTTTTTTTTGATGACCTGGTTTAATCGCAGAGGCCCGATCCGATCCTCATTCCTACCCGTTAAATCGCGAGTTATCGCCTCAAAGAACCGGTTTTGAGGATCTTGTTGAATAAACACACAAAGTTTAAATCGCGAAAAGAGCGGATGCTCCCACGAGATTCGAACCCACGCTGCGCGCCACCAGAGCGAAAGATATCCTCCTGCCATCGAGCCTACGCCTGGGGATTTTACAACCTATTCTTCTTCTCCTAGAGGAGGGTAGTTTTCTAAAGCTAATTAATTTTTTAAATAAAAAATACCAAAAATTGAAAACAAATCCAAAATTACGAAAATAATTTAAAATAAACCCCCAAAAATTAAAAATAAATAATAATTAGAAAAATGCAAAAATATTAAATAATAATATGAAAAACAACAAAATCCATACTTAATATTAAAAGAGAGTCGCAAAAAAATTTAAAGAACATGTATCACCACCACATTATTTCTCTTTTTAAAAATCTTAAAAAAATGGACATTTAATTTGGGAGGGAAGTTAGAGGATTATTCCATATATAATATCTACTAATTAAAAATTTCCTCTCATTTTATTCCTTTTATTTTTAACTTAATACTTTAAACAATTATAACTTTTTCGTATCAATTTTATTTCTGATAAAAAAATATATCAAATTAGTTCTTACTTCGTACTCTTTAATTTGACATCCATATAGTATACATATAAAGTAATTTAAATATAATAATGATATATTAGACGATTAAAATATTACCATATAAAAATATAAGAATATTGAAAAAAATATATGTATTTAGTTTATTTTCATACTTTTGTACTTCAACAGTTATTTGATTTTTCAAAATTATTTTGTTCTTATTGTAAAATAATGAAAGTTGATAATAATAAATATAATTTAATTTATTATTTATAAAATTAAATATAACACTCATATTGTCCTACATGAAAAATAAATGCATATGCTTAATTATATTGTGATGCCCTTAGATTTATAAATTAAAGCAAATCAAATAATAGTTTATGTGTATGTGCGTGTATATTGGCTCATGTATATTTTCTAATAAATTTACAATATTACTGAAATTCAATCACATATTATTAATATAATAAAATTAGGGGCGGATCTACCTTAAGTCTGGTGGTACACGTGCATCACCAAAAATTTCTCGAACAACAAAAAAAAAATTGTACCAAAACGACGTCGTTTTAATGTCGTTTTGGCTTTTCTATATAAAAAAAATGGAAAATTAAAAAAAAAATTGCCCGTCCGTTATTTTTTTTTTGATGGTACATCACTGCACCAGTAAATTTCGAATATTGAATCCGTCTATAAATAAAATATTTAACATTTTACGCCCGCCGTGCATTGTACGGAGGACATCTAGTTATTAAAAAAATAAAGAGACAAAAAGAAATAATTAGTTGACGTGTCTCATCAACACGTGTCGTCGACGTGTCCACAATCAACGCACAGTTGCATGAAACGTTGTTATATATTATACCCATCACCATGCAAAATAAAATTACTTTCCGCTGCTTTTGTAAGAAAATCGTTCATAATTAATAAAACCAGCCATGTTTTTCTTCTTTCTCATTTCTCTCCTCATCAAAACTGCATCTCCAGCTTTCTTAGCACCCATCGCCAAAGACTTGGCCACTCAAAGGTACGTCCTGGCAGTTTACCTAAATACCCCTCCCCAGCCCACAAATTTACTTCTTGACCTCGGTGCCTCCTCCACTCTCGTAAACTGTCGTCCCCACGGCCACCAAAAGACTTCCATCCAATGCGGCCCCTCTCCGTGCGGTTCCCCACCATGTCCCGACGACACGGCCACGCCCTTGTTCGGAGACTCGCTGACCCGGAAACCGCCACTAACGGGCCGGCCTTGCAACGGCTCGCTTTCCATGCCCGTGACAGACGGGTTCAACCCGGGTCAGCTCGGTTCGGTGCCCGGCTTCATGTTCTCGTGCAGCAAGAGGCCGTCGCTCGAAGGCCTGGTTAAGGGCGCCGACGGCATCGCTGGTCTGGACCGGTCTAATTTATCCATTCCGGCGCAGGTTAGCAGCCTCTCGTCTGAAAAGTTGGTGTTTGCGCTATGCATGTCCGGTTCGCCCTCGGCTCCCGGCGTGGCGTTCTTCGGTTCGAGCGGGCCGTATTACTTTCATCCCGAAATTGACCTCTCCGAGCACCTTAATTACACCCCACTCCTTCAGAACCCGGTAATTACTAAACGTTACCCCAATCCGTCAGACGAGTATTTTATCGGTCTGACCGCCGTGAAAGTCAACGGGAGGGCCATTGACTTCAACCGGACGCTTCTGAGCATTGACGAGAAGGGACGTGGTGGGACCAAGCTGAGCACGGTTACACGGTACACCATGCTGCACAGAAGCATCTTCCAGGCTCTGACCGAGTCGTTCATGAAGGAATCAGCTGCGCTCAACCTCACGGCAGCAGAGCCTGTGAGGCCATTCCGGGTTTGTTATAAAGCGGATGAGATCACGAGTAGCCGCGTGGGACCGAGCGTTCCGACCATTGATTTTGTCCTACAGGATGACGACCTGTTCTGGAGGGTTTTCGGGTCGAATTCGATGGTCAGGATTTACCGTGATGGTATCGACGTGTGGTGTTTGGGTTTTCTGGACGGTGGCACCCACCCGAGGACGTCGGTCGTGATCGGAGGGCACCAGATGGAAGATAACTTGTTGCGATTTGATCTGGAGTCGGAGATGCTAGGGTTTAGTTCCTCTGTGTTGGTGCATGGTACGATGTGTGCTAATTTTAACTTTACGACCAACGGTAACTTGAGGAAATAACAACAATATAGCATCGCGATGAAATTATAGTTACTGAAGTTTCCGAGTAGGAATGCCGGATTGTAAACACTTGAGCAATTATATCTCGCACCTCACGAGCACCTTACTGGAGCACCTAGTAAGGTGAACATCCACATATCGAGAGAGTGATATACACTTTTACATATTGAGAGTCGTGCAAGCATATATCACTCTCGATGTGTCAAGGTGAACAGTCTATATAACATACATACATGCATGCATGCATGATGTGAATAAAAATTCATTTGTAAGCATTAACAAGATATTGCACTAGAAGTCTTTTAATTCCAAATAACAATATACTTTACATTTGAAGCCAAATTAATCTTTTAGAGATGATCCCTTTGATTTTTACACCAAGAGGGACCCTTCCATCACCACAACGGCTTTCCCTCGAAGCAACACCCTGCGACTCGTCTCATCAATATGTAAGTTTAGCACGCCACTTCTCCGTGATGCCTAATGCAATTATACCAAATTATCGCTTGAGAGAGAGAGAGAGAGAGAGTTATACCAAATTATCGCTTGTGAACAAATGGAGAGAGAGAGAGAGAGAGAGAGAGAGTACCTGAAATGCTGTCAAATCACATTTTACAAGCTTCCTGCTCCAGTAGGCTGCTAAGGCACAATGTGCACTACCGCATACAGGATCCTAAACATGAAAACAAATTTGATCAATCTGATATATTAAAAGTGAAAAATAAAAATGCTTAAATCGTCGCGCATACTATTATGTCGAGTTGTATAGACAGATAAAACGTCGCTCAGATTCAGAAATGCAGAGGACACGAACAATGGAGAAGATTCGATCATAGAGATACTATTTACATGGAATACCAGCATATACATAATACCTCGTCTATCCCCAGTTTCGGGCAGAAAAACCGACTGAAAAAATCAAACCCTGAGCCCATGGTTGCAGGTCCAGTAATGACTATTCCTCTGCCAGAAATTTTTCGCATCTCATCAAAATTGGGTTCTGCTTCCACAACTCCTTCCCCGGATGGTAGCACGACCTGCCAAATATCATACCCGGTATACACTCTAGTAAAACCAAAATCAATCTTTCCAATAAGACATTATTATCAAGGGATAAAAGGTAGCCTTCGCCTTTGATCTGAGTAGTGAGCCACCACCACCCCGACCCCCACCCACCCAAAGGGAATCAATAAATACTTGAGGTATTATAGACATACCCCTTAGGATCTGCATTTTCTTAACAAATACGCCATACTGAAGGAGCAATTTGTGAACAAGAAAACATATCAAAGGATGTTGGTGATTTGAAAGATAATTGTAGCTTTTTTTTTTTTTCTAATAGAGCATATATATATATATATATATATATATACACACACATTGTTGGAAATAAAGGCCCAAAAAGGGTCTCAATATTTCACTTACTTTCGGCCTATTAGTATGTCCCGGCCCAGCACCTTGGCAGCCCTTTTAATCTCAGCCATCCGATCTTGTAAGACATCCTGACCGTTGGTCTCTTTTCTATTTAACGAGGCAGCTAGGGTTTGTTACCTCGTTTCTTCCTCTCGCCCGCTTCCTTCTGTTGTCTTTCTTCTGGCGTCTCCCTCTCTATCTTCCCTCACAGTTGCGATACCCCTCCGTTTTCCCCTCTATTGACTTGTGCCTTATCACCTCTATCTTCTTCTCAACGGATCGATGGGGACTTGTATAAATAGGGGCTTCTGCCTTCTTTGTGAGACACACCGAAAAATGCAGAGATCTTTCAAACTTATATTCGCTTTTGTTTGATATATAAACTTCTATTGTGAGGTTGTGAGGGATCTGAGAAAGGAGACTCGTGAGGATTGTTGGGACTGTTTTTCGGACTTGGCTGACGGAAATTTGGAGCTGTCGGTGCCAGGCGGTGTTGGGGTTTTCGGCCGTGCGATACCTTTGTGGTATTATCGAACTTGTGGGGTTCGAGTCCAAGAAATATGAGCATACACTATAAAGGGGGTTTTCTTGCACTTGAATTAATTTCTTATTTTGAAAGCTTAATTTCTGCAGTAATACAATTTATATATATATTTATATATATATATATATATTATATATATATATATATATTATATATAATAATTAATATTATTAATATATAATATATCTGATTTTCTGGACCTACCTGTGTTTTGAGATTATTCACGTTACTGCACTTTATTCTTCAGATTGAAAGGCATCCTAATCCTGGTATTCTGTTTTGTGCTCGCGGACAGCCCGATACTACTACGGGTCACTCTATTTCTTTTCTTTTTTAGACGGACTGTAAACCCTAATCCCTTTCCCGTAGGATTTTCAATTTCTGTAATAGTTATATTTGTTATTCGCTTGTATTATTATTGATCTCGGTTCGAGCTTTTGGATTGAACGAATACCCAACAGTGGCTTCGGAGCCGTCGTTTGTTCGGGTATTCTGTTTGATTTTTCTAAGAAACGGAATTCCCATTCGGGTTTCCGCTAAGGTATAAAGGCTTAACCTCCTACTTCTATTTACTGTTTTAAATTCTCTGTGAATTTATATCTTCGTGATTACCTTCCTTGGTGAATATTGCTCTTATTGTAACCGAAAACGGGTTGATGATGTTTTCATGATTTCTGAAATTTGCGAACATGCTAGTACTGTGCATTCTTATACTCTTTGTGAAAATGAATGGCTTGTTCATTCTGCGTGCACTTTTCATGTGTCACCCCACAAACGGCTATTCTCTAGCTATAGAGAGGTGGCTCATTGGTTTGTCTCTATGGCAAACGAGAAAAAGTGCCAAGTTGCGGGTTTGGGTGATATTACTCTGTGTGGTGATGAAGGTTATGTGTTAACTTTGAAAAATGTGAGGCATGTGCCTGATTTGTGTGGGACTCCTGATGACGAGGGCTTTGAGGGTAAATGGGGAAATGGTTTAATGAAAATTTTAAAGGGAAACTTATGTGTTTTCAAAGCCAAGAAACGGAACAACTTATATTTTTATATTGCAAATTCTGAAGTGAATTATGTCCAAAGTGACCAAATTGATTTGTGGCATAAACAGTTAGGTCATATTAGTAATAAAGGGCTGGACGTTTTGCAAAAATTGGGTTGTCTTGGTAATGATAAAATTTCGAATGTACCATTCTGTGATTCTTGTGTGATCGGGAAACATCGTGTTAAGTTTCCCAACCCCCAACCCTCAAAACCCCCTACTTGCTATGATACTTTGCATTATTTGCATGCTTGATGTTTGGGGGCCTTCCAGTGAACCCACACATGGTGGGAACGGGTATTTCTTATCTGTGATTGATGATTTTTCTCGCAAGGTCTTTGAGTTCCTTTTGAAAAACAAGTCCGATGTCTTTGACCGTTTTAAAAATTGGAAAAATTTTATTGAAAACCAAACATGAAAGAAAATCAAAATTCTACGGACCGATAACGACCTTGAATTCTGTAACCAACTGTTTGAGGATTTATGTACGCAATCTGGTATACAAAGACATAGGACTGTATCGTATACAACTCAGCAAAATGGTGTAGCGGAACGGATGAACCGAACCTTACTTGAAAGAGTCAGAAGCATGCTTGCTACGTCTGGCCTTTCGAAGAAGTTTTGGGGTGAAGCTTTATTGACTGCTGCATATTTGATTAATCGATCTCCTTCTGTGCCTTTAAATGGTAGTTACCCAGAATCTGTGTGGTCTGGTAGGGCTATTGATTTTTCAAACTTGCGTGTGTTTGGTTGTGCTGCTTATGTGCATCAGAGAAATGATAAGCTTGAACCTCGTTCGGTTAAGTGTGTTTTCTTGGGGTGAAAGGACAACCCGGTTTCAAAACTCTTGTCAGCCGCGACGTGATTTTTAACGAAAATAAGTTCCCTTGCCTTTTACCAAACCCGGAAAACCCCCTGCTCCAAATGAGGTGGAGCTAAAAATTCTCTTAGTGACTCTGATAATTTGCAAATTGGGACTGATAATGATAATCATGAAATTGAAGATGTGCATGAGCCGAAAACGGACCTAGATGATTATCAACTTACTAGGGATAGGCCTAGGGGAGATATTAGGAAACCTTCTCATTTGAATGATTACCGCATGACAGCATATGCATTCAATATGTTTAAATCGATTGATAACAGACAGTGAACCCAAGTCTTACAAGGAAGCTTTGAACTCTGAAAGTTCCGAACAGTGGCTAGATGCAATGAACGAAGAAATGACTTCATTGTACACAAATAATACTTGGGCTCTTGTGCCAAAACCGTCCCACTGTTCGGCAGTTGATTGCAAATGGCTTTTCAAAGTGAAAAATGAAAGTGAATCGGTAAGATTCAAAGCTAGACTTGTGACCAACGATTTCACTCAAAAAGAAGGTATTGACTAGACGGAAATATTTGCTCCTGTTGTGAAATTCACCACTATTCACATTATGCTTGCATTAGTTGCACAGTTTGATTGGGAATTTAAACAGTTAGATGTTAAAACTGCTTTTTTACATGGTGAATTAGAATAAAAGATTTATATGAACCAACCTGAATGGTTTATTGATCGTAGTCATCCTACCATGTGTGCGTGCTTAAGAAATCCCTATATGGTTTGAAACAATCCCCTAGACAGTGGAATAAGAAATTTGATGAATACATGCTTTCTCTCCAATTTAAAAGGAGTAATTATGACCATTGCTTGTATTTTAAAAATGATTCCAAAATTCCTGTTTTCTTGCTTATCTATGTGGATGACATGCTCTTAGTGAGTCCTTGTGTGAAAACAGTTGAAAATGTCATTAAGTGCTTGGGTGCCAAATTTGACATGAAATATCTCGGGGATGTAAAATGGATTCTTGGTATGAATATCCATAGGGATCGTACGAATTCCACTATCGTCTTGAACCAAGATACCAGAAAATTTTGTCTAAATTCTCTATGCTCAATTCTAAACCTGCAAGTGTGCCTTTAGCTAATCACTTTGTTCTTAGTAAAGATCAGTCTCCTAAGACTGAAGGCGATATTAAATATATGGAACATGTGTCGTATTCCAATACGATTGGCTATGTATTTGATGGTGAGTATGAGGCCCGATATTGCTTATGTCGTGAGTTGTCTTAGCCGGTATATGTCTAACCCAGGGGTTTATTATTGGGAAGCCGTGAAATGGCTACTCAGGTATTTAAACGGTTCTGCGAGGTATGGTTTGAAATTTTCAAAACACCCTGACGGTGTAAAATTGGTAGGTTACGTTGACTCCAATTATGCTGCAAACCGCGATAATCGTAAGTCTACTACCTCTTATGTGTTCACTCTGTGTGGCGCACCTATTAGTTGGAAATCCCAATTACAACCGATTGTTGCCTTATCTACAACTGAATCTGAATACGTTTACTGAAGCATTAAAAGAAGGTATTTGGTTAAAAGGACTTTTAACATAAATTGGCTTTCTAAATGATAAAGTGGAAGTTTTTTCGGACTGACTTGCAAAAACCCGATTTTTCACGATAGAACAAAACACATCGACATTCGTTTTCACTATATTCGCGATGTGGTTGTCAAATGTATAATTTACCTTGAAAAAATACCTTCTCAATTTAATCCCTCTGATATGGGAACTAAGTGTTTACCTATTGAGAATTTTAAATCTTGTTTAAAAAGATTAAATTTTGACTCGATAGAATAATTATTCTAATCCTGTGTTTTGGGATTATTCACGTTAGTTCAGTTTACTCTTCAGATTGAAAGGCATCCTAATCCTGGTATTCTGTTTTGTGCTCGCGGATAGTCCGATACTACTACGGGTCACTCTCTTCTTTTCTGTTTTTAGACGGACCGTAAACCCTAATCCCTTTCCCGTAGGATTTCCAATTTCTGTAATAGTTATAGTATTTGTTATCCGCTTGTATTATTATTGATCCTGGTTTGAGCTTTTGGATTGAACGAATACCCAACACACATATATAAAGAGAGAGACATATTGTACACTCTGTCTCAATCTTGGGTAGTTCAAACATAATTATGTCTCAATAGAAGACTCATTTATACTTTTTTTACATCTTATGCACTTATTTATATGAATATGTATGGTTCAAACAAATTTCTCAACTGATAAGTAAGATTATAATTGGGAAAGATGGTAGCAAAAAGTTTATTTTTATGTTTCTACCTTACAAACAATAAAAAAGTTGTACATTATAACATTAATCAAAGCGGAATTTTTAAGTAGGACGGATGATGTATTTAATAACCTTATTATCAACTCTTTAGTGCCGGAACATTATATTTTTTTCAGAAAATAAATGAGTTCTAATATAAGGAACACAAAGTAATCATTTTATATGTATATACCATATATCAAAATGGTTCCTACTACATATAATTTCGATACAAATTTCAGTTAACTTAATTTCTGGTTGAATTTTTTGATGAAATTTGATGGATATATTTTAACAACGATGTAGAACTTCCCCAACAACTTTCATCAAAAACATTCTGTCACAATAGTCCGATCAAAAAAATTTCGGTAAGGACCTCAACTGAAGGATCTTAGTATATTTGGTATGTTTTCTGATGAAGTTTGGTGGAGAAATTCTTCATCATGTTTAGAATACTTCCACCAAATTTCATTAAAAAACACAACCGAAAAGTAAGTTAACTATAACTTTTGTCAAATTTGTATGTTGCAGGAACCGTCCGATACCCATGTGCGACCCATGTGCATGTATGTGTGTGCGAATGTAACGTTGAAAATGAAATACGCACAAGAAGATCCTCTCCAGTTGTCCTCCAGACCTCACTCACAGAAGCACCACTTAAGCTTTTAGATATAGTTGAAACCTCGTCAGCGCCATCGTATTCCATTATCTCATCAACTGGAAAATCAAGCTCGACCACGAAGCTATCAGGTTCAAATCCACTAGGAGAGTTGGAAGACTCTGAGAGTTTCTTATCCGATACTCTTTTAGCCGTTAGAATCCCCGAGAGAGTCGAGAACTCGATCATATTAGATTCCACCAAATCGTAAGTGAAAAGAAAGTGAGATGCAGCTAGAGTTGCATGCCCACAAAGTTTAACCTGAAATTAAAGTAGAACAATGTGATTCTGTGTTCATGTTTGTAATAGAAGGAAGCACCACACACGGCGAATAGCACCAATGCTTGAGTTTAAAATCTCAAAAAAAAAAAAAAAAAAAAAAAGAAAAAGTAACTATAAGGTCTTCAATATGATTAGCATATAGTTATCTGTTACAAGTACTTCTCCCATAATAAATCAATAGGTAGCAGCCTAGCAGTAATATGAATATATAAAACTCATACCACTAAAAAACACTAAACAACACGTATGATAAATAGTACTCCTCATCTCCTCCTACCGTATAATAGATGTAGTACCCATATAAAATTAAACTCTGCTATGATCTCTCTTTCCTTTCCTCAATTCTACCTTATCAGGTTATTAATAGATCTTATACAATTAGAATTTCATATCTCACATATTAACGTATGTAACACCCTACTCTAACAAAATGATTTTTTTTTATTTTAAGAAAATATAACGAAGGAATAAATATTTCGTATGAAACGAAAGTATTAGCAAGTAGCGTTTCCAAAGTCATTTATGGATAAGTACACGACCAGTCAATTTTAAAGAAATACTAGATCACAATTTGAAACATAAGTACTTTAAAAACCAGTTGCTCACAACTCTCATTTGTTTAATAAAATAAAAATCACTCCATCAAACGCACTCCAGCGCGAGGTCTTTAATCTGAAAATGGTTAAATAATTGAGTTGAGCTTTCAGCTTGCTCAGTTAAGAAAGTAGGCAATATGTAAATTAATTACCCAAATATTATAAACATACACATCATGTCTACAAATAAGTAGAAGTAGTTGTATGAGGGAACGTAGAACATGTATACAAGTAGCTGCCTGAAAACTAATAGTGTCTATAATTAAGTATAAGTAACACTCACTATAATCACATGCGTATACTGAACAACATATAAAGCAATTAAAATAAACAAAAACATAGGGTTCCCACCAACAACCAGCAGCACTGGTCGTGACGTGAGTCTACGCGGGTTTCCAGTGGTGGTTGGTGGGGTGGATAATAGCCTCGTGAACAATGGCGTGTGGCTGGTCCAAATACGACCAGCGGTGACTCACGTCACGACCAGCGGTGGTTGTTGGTGAAGAACCCTTCAGTTTTGTTTATTTTAATTGTTTTATATGTTGTTCGGTATAGGCGTATGATTCTATGTCAATGTTACTTGTATTTTATTGTACGTATTCTACAGTCCTGGCAACTACTTGTACTTACGCAGTACTAGTACTTCGGCCAGCTATTTGCACTTAAGCAATACATACTTAACGCTTTCGGGTGGCCAACGTATTATAGACATGTTGTGTAAGCTTTACATATGAGTAATTAACTTAAATATATTGTGTACCCTCCTAAGTGGGGCGAGTTGAAAGCTCACTCCAATTATTTAACCATTATCAAGTTAAAAGAGCTAAAGAGCTAGTCGTGGCGTGCGCCGAGTGGAATGATTTTCATTATATTAAATTAAATAGGAGTTTTGAGCTACTGGTTGTTAAAAAAAATTATGAACTTATGTTTTGAGCTGTGAACTAATATTTTTTTCCAAATTTACTCGTTGCGCGTGTAAAAATGACTTTGAAAAAGCTACTTGCTAATACTCCATAGGCGAATCTATACATAATCTAGTGGTGCACGTGCACCACCAGATTTTTTTCAGAATAAGACCCCCTTCCTTGATAATATCTAGTATTATTTTTCCCGTTATTTTATTTTGGCAATAGTTGAATTATCGAGGAGTTTAATTATTTTTTACTCTCGAAGTTTAATAGGTAAAGTCATATATACCTATTAAATATATTTTTTGATTTGACGTAATCTGTTTTGATCAAGGCGATATTAATTAAAGTGTTTAAAATTGTTTATTCAACCTTGAAGTATTTCGCAAACACTTGCTTCCTATGTTGCACAGGTGCGGGGGGCGGGTGCGGGTGCGGGCAGATACGGGTGCGGGGATACGGTTTTTTGAAAATGTTAGGGTGCGATACGGCAAGGATACGTCTGATTATTTTATATTTTATTATATATAACACTTGTTAAATATAAAAAACAACAATTCAAATATCACCATAAAATCAATTCAAATACATAAAACAAGTCATACAAAAAATAATTCAAAATAGCTTTGAGCAGCGGAGCTTTCTAATGCTGTCCGTGAATACTGCTAAAAGTAAAAGTAATTACTTATAAATGATTTACTTTTTGTATTTTAATTTATTTGATTTACTTTTTAAAAATTACTAAAAAACTTAAATAAAAAAAACAAAAAAAATAAAAAACGGACTCGCGTATCCTGGCACAGGATACGCGTACGCGAGTCCGAATTTTTTTTGTTTTTTTTGCACGGATTCGCCACGTGGCGAATCCCGTGTGAATCCCACGCGAATTGCACCCGCACCCGCACCCATGCAGTATCCGATACTGCATACTGCCCAATTTTGAAGAATCCGTGCATCATAGCTTGCTTCTTTTGAAGAATATTTATGTAATATGATGAAAAAATTAAGATGCATCCTTAATACAAAACTAGCTGAAGGGTTTCAGTTAACCAAATATTAGAAATTACTTTTGAAAGAAATGTTGATTTTGCCCGTAGCAACTGCAAGTGTTGAACGAGTCTTCTCAGCTATGAAGTATGTGAAGAGTGAGTTATGTAGTAAGATAGGTGATCAATAGTTAAATAATCGTCTTGTAACATTTATAGAAAAATATGTACTTAAAACTATTAGTAATGATGTTATTTTAGCACATTTTCAGGAAATGGACAGTAAATGTAGGCGATTTTCTTTGTAAATGTATGGATCCTTTATTTTTTTTTTTTTTTTTTTTTCCACACACGCAAACGAGGGGGATCGTCCCCTGTCCTGAGTACCCCCAAGAGGCTCGACCTCACCCCGATCTAGAGGTAAGTTTTTCAGCATGACATGTTCGCCTCATTGTCCCCTGCTTCGTTATTACTGACTTTCTTTATGTATTATTTGTTATCTTTAATGTAATTTTAATATATATTTTATCGTTCGACATTGTTTTTCATGGGACGATCGGTACACCAGTGGTTTTTCGGTCCTGGATCCGCCTATGTAATACTCCCCTGTTCCACTAGACTTCTCCCATTTACTTTTTGAGACGGCCTAAAGTGAAATATGGAACAATTCCGGTGGGACGGAGGGAGTACTACTTTTGTTTTTACAAATTTTTTGTTGTATTTATTTTCAAAATTATTTACTTATTCATTTACTATTTTTATCATTTTAAAATGTCTCCTATAAAAATAAATTATATTATAAAATTATTCCATTGCAAGAATGACCAAGTTTTTTCAGAAATTAACAATTGGATGAGAAAAATGTGCATATTGCATAAGAGAACTTGAGAACAGCGAGAGAAAAAATGTGGACCTCAGCTACAGGAGTGAACCAGCGAAGGCGGAATCTAGGGACAGAGACGACCGTCGACTCGGCCGGCTGGGGGAGCCGAGTCAGGAAGCAAGTTTCGGATAAATTGAACTCGCGCGCCACCGATTGCATCCACTCCTCATCTCTGATCTCCTCCAGCAGACACACCGCCGCCGGGTTCCCCTTGAACGCCGAGTCAGTAAACGCATCAACCTGTTCTTATGGGAGTTTACATCCGCAATCAAGCATTTTTTGTAACTTGGTTGTGTTTGTGTGTGTGTGTGTGTGTGGATGCGAAGAAAGATTCATTTACCACGCAGAATTTGACGGATTTCTTGGCCATGGTGAGCTGTGTGTTTATAAATTAGCACAAAATGGGATGCTTGTTTATATTGAGAAATCACCCTTTGATATAAAATGGTTGACTTCCGCCATAAAACATACTCCCTCCGTCTCCTCTCGTCAATAGGCTCATGTTTGATTTTTTCGATCTATCGTCTTCGACTTTGCCTACAAAATTATCTTAAATCATAAATATAAAATATTCGATCGATGAACTTTAATTATATAATTCAATCGAACATTTTACATTTGCGGTTTAAAATTAATTCATAATCGGAGACGGTTGATCGAAAAAGTCAAACGTAAGTCTATAGACGAGGGACGGAGGGAGTATTTTTTATCAAATATTTTTAAAAAGGTTATCACCTCTAGGGGTGTCGAACGGTTCGATTCTGATTAACCGGACCGAAATTTTCGGTTAACCGGAACTATAATTGCCCAAAAATGAGAACCGAAAATCGGACCATATAAAATTTCGGTTAACCGGAACCGGACTGATTATTTTTGGTTCCGGTTCGATTAAACCGACAGAACCGTTTTATTTTTTTTTTTATAAATTATAAATTATAAAATTAATATTTAATACATATATAATATATTATTATAAATTTTTAGCAAAATATAAAATATTTATTTAACAGTATTAGGGTTTTAAATTTTTAATTTACAATAATTAAAATAATAAAATATATAAGTATAAAATATAAAAATAATATTTAATAAATATATTATAAAATCGGTTTTCGGTTTGGAACCGTTCGGTTCCGGTTCCGAACCGAAAACCGAAAAATTATGTAATAAGAGACCGAAAATCGAACCTTTAACCGATTATACGATTCCGGTTAACCGGAACCGGCTCGATTCCGATTCGGTTCCGATTCTAATCGAGAACCGGGAACCATTTAGACACCCCTAATCACCTCTTTTTAAAGTCTTCTGACACTCTCTCATTACTTTTTTTCTCGTCTATCACAAGTTCTCCATTTTTTTCTCATTTGTGCCTTTTCTTCTTTTTCAAATAAAACTAGATGTTCTCCCGTGCGATGCACCAGACAAAATATTCGCTTATTAAAAAATAATTTCTCGATCTCTAAATTTGTTCTTGAGGATCTTCGACATGAGTATCACATTAGCCTAGTGTCAATAAAAAACTTATTGACTATAATATCACTACGCCATAGATGGCTTTCTACAACACTTAGGGGGGTGTGTTACCTTCTTGGATGTTACCATAGCTATGAAATTTTGGACCTACCACAACGTTCGGGTTATGGTGTTACCAAATCCTGAAATATATGTTCGTTTAGCTATAAATGGTGTAACTCTCAAGAACTTGTGTGTACCTTAGAGTATTAATAAACAAAATATTGAATTTTATATAAAATTAATTATTTAATAAATTTTTAACTTTAAAAATAATTAATTTTAATAAAACATTGAATCTATTTTTATAAAAATATTCTATCAAATAAATGAATTATATATATATTTTATAAATAATAAAATATTTTTAATAAATTTAAATTGAAAAGGTTTTAAAATAAAATAGTATTTGAAAATTAATAATTTTTATTTAAATAATTAAAAATAATTAAAAATAAAAGCTTGTAATAACTATGAATAATTACAAAATAATTAAAATAACAAATTTAATAATTATATTTTGTAACCAAGAAAAGAAATCAAATTTGCAATAGTGAAAAAAAAAGTACGTAATATATACTGAGATATATATATCCATTGAGAAGAAACCAAATAAATGACCTTTCTATTTAAGAAACCAAAAAAAAAAGTAAAGTACGCAATATTTTGCTGCCTTTGGTTGTTCGTTCCTCTGGCGATGCGACGCCATTGTTTCGAGGTGGCCTGCTTCATTGCTGATAGAAATTTTAAAATGGTTCTCGATTCGGTTAGAACCGAAACCGAGCGGTTTCGGTTAACCGAGAACCGTTAGTACGGTTCTCGGTTCGGTTTTCGGTTAGGGATTTCATGGATAAAACGGTTTTGGTTTAACCGAGAACCGATCGGTTCGGAACCGAGAACCGTATAAAATTAATAACTATTATTTATTAATTATTATTTATTAAATAATAATTTATAATTCTACTATTTTTAATTTTTTTACGGCCCAGTACTCCCCAGTGACTAATCTGCCACATTTAGACTTAGACAGCCCTATTTCCATTCCAGCCCCAGCCCTACTCTCTCTCTCCCCGTCTCCCGTCTTCCCGTCTCCCCGTAACCCTCCTCTCTCTCAGTCTCCCGCCCGCTCCACCGTCCACGCCGTCGCCGCGCCTCCCAATCCATCTCGGTTCAGTTTCCCGTGGTCGTCTCCGGCGTCCGCTCCACCACGTCAATCGTCCGCACTCCGCAGCACCGTTCCTTCCTACCGTCAGCTCCGTCCGCAGCCCAGGTTAGTTATTTGCAGTGTTCAGTCGATTTTATTCGGTCCTAAATTGGTGTGTGTTTGTTTGTATCTCAGATCCCCTCTCCTCAGTCCTCACGGAGCTTTGATTTTTTTATTTCTCTTCGGTCTTAAATCTCAGATTTTGATTGTCATTCCGAAATTATAGTATTTGCATTGCATCTTCTAATTGAACTGAACGTTTAGAGTATATGATCGTGTAATGATCTTGATCCAGTGTTAAAATTAAAGGTGAGTGGAAATTTCAATTTTTTTTAATGGTCTTTTTGGATTGATGGTGGTTGTTTTCATTTGTTGGTGAATCACGAATTGATGTTATGCTTTTTTATCTTTTGAACTTGTGTTTTGTTGTGACTTGTGATGTTATGGTGGTTGTACTATCATCATTGATAGCCCTATGAACCCATGAAAACTCTCTTTAGTTCCCCCATCCCCTGTTAAGGAAGAGGAAAAATCTAAGACTGGGACTTCTGGCCTAGTTAACCAGGATAATAACCCCCTCACTTCTTTGAGAGAAGAGAACATTGATACTATCTCATCCAACCAACCTTCTAAGGAAAATGATGAGCCCCCTGTTTCCCCTACTCTTATGTTGATTGTTAACTCTGATGAGGAGGATGATCCTAACCCTATAAGGAACTCATTTAGCCCTCTTCTTTTGGATGAGGACATTGAATGTGATACCTCCCCCAACACCAGCATTTCGCCATTTTCACATGAAAAAGGCAATAGCGACTAGATGCTTGAATACACGTCACGCGTTAAATGACTTTTTTTTTCAGAATCATTTGAGTTACTTCTTGAGTATAATTTCATTCATATCGTAAGCTAGTGTTAACCTCTAGAATGACTTTTACTGCATCACAAACTATGGTAGAATATTTTCACTTTATTTCTGAGACTCATTTGAAACATTTGACGAGTATTCTTTTCCCATTTTCCTTTACTGATGTATAGTGCTATAGTATATATGCTGTTTACTGGTAAATATAGAATCATTAGTTCAGACTTGACTCTTTTTCCATTGCTGCATGTCAGGTTTAAGTTGTCTGCAGATGCATTTTTGGGGATCTTGTCTTAAATCATGAAAAATGTTTATTAGTAGTTCTACATTTTATCGAAAGCTGGATAAAAATTGAATTTGATTGCTTTCTCGAACTTCGCATATGAATAAAGTTTGTGGGTACCTATAGGATGCTGGCTACAAAATTTGGTCCAGAACAGCATTGTTAGAGAGCATGCTTTGATAGTCTATAGTAAGCTTCAAGTGAGATACTTCATACCTATATTTTCCCATGTGTTGTAGGTATGTAGATGTAATTCTTCAGTTGATTGACAAGGCTGGGGACTTTGTCAGTGATGACATTTGGTTCCGTGTGGTGCAGTTTGTTACAAACAACGAGGATTTACAGGTAACTGAAGCAGCCAGCATGTTACATGCATTATGCTTGGTTTTATAGTCTGGTAATTGAACTTTCATTTATGTACTGGTTTCTATATAATTTCAGCCTTATGCAGCGCTGAAAGCCAGAGAGTATCTTGACAAACCTGCTATTCACGAGACAATGGTGAAGGTGTGTGATACTGCACTTGATTGTCCTAATATGAGTTAATGCACTAAAGCTGCTTTGTTTTGTTTTATGCTAGAGAATGGCATGCTAGCTTTGAAATTACAACACATGTTGAATGATAGAGAGTAATATTGTCCAATACAAGTTTTTCTATATATGATTTCTCGGTAGACATATGCTAATTTAGAAGCTTTTTTGTTGTGCCCATGTAAAAATCAAATTATATATGATTTTCTATATGTTCAATGATGCTATTTTCTATTAAATAAATCAATCTTATTTACTTGTTGATTAATTAAATAGTTATTCTAATATCAAAATAATTGATATGAACATATATAATACTAGGTGATTTGAATTTTGTTTTTTTGCTAGGAAAAGAAGTCAGGTGATACGCTATGTGATGCACAAGTTTTTGCTAAAACTTGAAAGCGCAAGCCTGGACGCAAATACCAAACTAATCCTGAAGTGATGAAGTTCAGAATTGTAAGTAATTGTTTTTTTAGTCAATTCCTTGAATCCATATTTTATCTTCCTCTGTCGACTAATTATTTTCATATATTGATGTTGGTTTACTTTGTAGGCTACGATTAAGACCAAACTCAAGTCATCATCAAGACTTGATGGAATCGGCTGAAGCAAACCCCACCTTGCAAATTAATTTTGGTGAAATTTGTGCCACAATTTCTAGCGACACATTAGGAGATGATACTCCCATGACCGGCGGCCCCAGCGCTTAGACATCCACTTTCATATCTTTGTACCTTTTGAACTAGTGTGTTGGTTCTTTTATGGCGTTTATGTTATATTTTTGTTCTAGTACTTAATGTTGGAGTTGGCGGATATGGGTTGATGTAATTGGTGGATGATGTAGTTTTAGTTTTGAACTAAAGTAGTTGGTGGATTGGATGTTTTTTGAATTGGTTTGTTGGTATTTTTAATGGGAAATGCAATATTTAAATTTTATATTTTTATTTTGTTAAACTAAGGTGTTACCTTAGGTATAATATATATGTTACTAATGCCATTGGCAACACACAAGGTGTTGCCGTTGGTAAAATAGGTGTTACAGTAGACTAACTAATGTTTTCAAATTTTGTGGGCCCCACAAAGTGGACCCCGGATAGTGGACCCCAGACAGTGGGCCCTACCTGTGGGCCCACATGTGGATCCCGCTAAAGTGGGGCCCACCGACAGGCCCCACCTGATTTTAAATCATAAAGTCTGTTGCAACACAAAACTGATGTTGCTGTAGGATCCTCATGACGTTGCTGTAGAGTTCTTTGGTAACGAGTTACTCTATGTTAGCATAGACTACTCATCGTGTCGCCTTTGAGTCCAAAGGCTACTGCTCACAGAGCAACTTAGCTAAAGTGTTACCTTTGTCCATTTTGGGTCTGTGGCAACAGAAAACTGGGTCTAAGGTAACACAGTAATGTGGTTGCCAAAGGCCATTTATGGCGTAGTGTATGAAGTGTAATATAATTGAAGAAAAAGTATCACATTATCGTAGTGGTAAGTCAATTAGTGTCCATTATATGAACAATCCGAACATACTGAAAAAAGGTAGGAACAAAGTTTGTGACAAAAGTAATATGTGATTAAGTCATAATATGTGTGTGTGCGCAATGTTTTTTATTATTTTTAGTTATTATAGTTAAATAAATATCATAATTTATTTTTTATGTAATCAATATGAGTCTTAAATCTAATTTCATAAATATGAGATAATTTATTTTTATTTTGCATCAATTAGTTTTACTAAAAATTAATATTCATATTTTTCTAATAAAAGTTTTTTGTGCAATCGGCCATTAATATAAATCCATCGAATTTATTATATTCAATACGGATGTCTAATTGAAGATCGTAAAATAAGAATTAATTTGATATATTTTTCATTAAAAATAAACTTGATATAAAAAATTATAAACATTTAGAATTTTAAGTTAAACAAATAAAGGAATATTTTTTTATTGATAGATGAGTGTAAGTTGTGGAATAAAACTCCCACAACACATATCCTAAAAAAAAAATCTAGCAATTTAAGAATACATCCTTATATATAAACTATATTTTAGAAAGAAATTCAAATAACTTACAAAGTGACATGTGTCACGACTTTCTTTTAATAGAAGTATAGATTAATCTATCAAAACACACTTTGAGAAATCTACACCATAAAAAGAAGAGGACTGGTCTGATGAATGGGAATTCGATGGAGGTGGCTGGAAAATGGGTTTCATTGTCCATATATAAAATGGAAGTAACGTTGTTTTGGGCTTAATTTCAGCACATTTTAGTTTAGTTCGATTGATCTAATTCGATTCGATTGATCCACTTGAGTTCAAGATTCAATTCAATTCAATTCAGTTAAAATCAATATTATTTATACTGGTATATAATTATTATAATTATTATTGTTTTATTTTATTATTTATGTTATCAATAAAACTATATATAATGGTTATAATTATACTTGTTATTTAATTTTTTTTTCTTGTAATATAAATTATAATTATAATTGTATATATTTTCTAATGATACTAATTACTAGGAGTATCATTATCGATTCTAATTAATATTATCTATAATATTATATAAAAGTCATTATTAACATTATTAATCTTATTATTAGTATTATTGTTCTCGTAATATAAACAATTATTATTGTATATATTGTTATCTAGTGTTATTATTATTAATTTATCAATAGTATTATATATTATTTGTAGTGTTATTAATAATCTTATTACTGTTATTATTGATATCAATATTATCAATAGTATTATATATAATTTGTGTATTATTAGTATTGTTGATGTTGTTGTTGTGATATAACTGATGTTATTATTGTTATAAATATTGTTGATATTATTATTATTTATATTAATATTAATAATATTATATATATATATATATAATGTATTATTATAATATACTATATTATTATTGTGGATGATGTATACTGTTATCTATATTACTTATTATTATTATTATTCAAGACTTTCGATTCAGATCACTAATCCAAAGACAATTCAACCGATTGATTGGCCGGTTAAACAGTTTAATTAAGTCGAGCCCAATTCAATTCAGCAAAATTCAGCTCAAAAAAAACAGAGCCGTAGTGGATCCCGATGGCCGTCTGGAGGAGTTCCGACGGTGGATCATGGCAGCGTAGGTGCTTTTTGGGTAGCCGATGTAGGTGGATTCAATCCTTGTGTGCTCTTGCCATTAAAGTCAGCGCAACGATTGACGGGCAGTATAGGCTGCTAGGATTTTTGCTTCATTCTCTAGGTGGCCTTAGATTATTTGTGTTTTATATTTTTAATTTTTTAATTCATTTACTTGTGGGTGCAAATTATATGTTTTTTATTTTTTTTAGGTTGTAGAACTTTTTGCTACTTCCTCTATTTTTCGAATTTTTCTATTTTGTGAAACTTTCTGGCAGTTGATGAAAATGGTTAAAGTACATGTCGATATATTGTTATCATATGGTAATTTAAAATACATATTGGTAATTTTATTAACAAGTCGGTCGGGGTAATTGGAAATGACCGGCGAGTGTGAAAAATACTCGTTGATATGTTGTTACTATATGGTAATTTAGAATACTTATTAATAATCTAAATTAGCATTGGGTAATTTTATTTACAAGTCGGTCAGAGGTGACAGGAAGTAGCCGACAATGGTCAGAAAATCCGCCAGTAATATAAATTATCAGATAATAATATTCATCATCCACCCTTGCCATTAAAAAAATATCCAACTGAAACTGCCAGTGGTTGGCCTACGATGGCGGATTGATGGTTCACTTGTGTAAAATGTCCCATTATATTTATAAATTTAAAGTAAGCATACTCAAAGTAATATTATTTTAAATATGTATCTCAATTGAAAGAAGATTTTGGATTCTGAGTAAGAAAAATAAAATTACACGCTTTTGGGGAAGAAATATATTTGTAAATACTCGAGAGTCAAACAACTAATATAAGTAGTCAATACAAACAGTTAGTCAAATCAATCAACAACAAGTTGACGAACCCCTAACTATCTCATTTTTTTAAACTCATATATTCAAATCATGGTATTTTTAAATAAATAAAGATAGGAATAGAAAGATAGAATATATAAAATGAAGAAATAAAAATATAAAAATAGGAATACATTAGAAAAGCATGAAAAAACTCGATGCTTCTCTTCTATATACAAAAACCAATATTGTTCGAGAAAAAACAATACCTTGAGTATACCTTTAAGTTTTAGTTACTAAACTACTCCATATTTATACATCTCAGTTTTATTTTTCTAGCATGAGCTTTGATCATAAATGATTTTTTAATTATCGCAGAAAAACATATGATGAAAGTCTTTCAAAAATCGAATCTAGTGATATAATTTTTCATATTTATTGGTACCATATCTAAAATAAATAAATAGTTAGTTGAACTATTGAAAAAATCACATGACATCTATTAATATATATGTAGGAAGTGTTTTCTTTTTACGGAAAATCCACAAAGTATAATGTATCATATTCAATAGAAATTGATGCTTTGAATATCATAATTAATATTTAAGTATAAAATTCTTGCAAAATTAATATTGTAATGCTGACGCATTATTAAGTAACTAAGGGGGTGTATTGATTATGGAATTTGTGGGACTTTTTTTGAGTTTAAAAAGTATGTGAGTTTTTGTGGACTTTTTAATTCCACATACTACACGCAGAGTTTGACAGACTTTTTGTGTTACATGAATTTTCATCTACTTAGGAATGTGAAATCCAGCTCAAGTCATGAAACAAGAACCAGCTAGCCTCAAATAATAATAATCAATAATAACAATAATAATAAATAGTAATAATAATAATAAATACAATAATAATAATAATAAATACGATAATAATAATAATAAATGAATTCAAATATGAAAATTAGAACATATGAAGAAATTGTGTCTAATTGATTGGAGAATCTGGGGCTTCAGATGTGGATGTCGGAGAGGGGAGGGTCGCGCGCAGAGAGAAGAAAGGTGAAAAAATCCATCAAAATCTCGTGTGATGAGGTAAACTTTCTATAGAATTTTTTATCTTTATATTTTTAAATGAAAATCCTATAAAACCCATTAGATTTTAAAATCTTTAAAAGTCTGTGGATTTTTTCAACTTAAAATTTTTAAGGACTTTTCAAAATACGGATTAAATACTTCAAGATTTTTAAAGATTTTTCAAAATCCGGATTGAATACCTCAAGACTTTTAAATCCAAAAAACTCCAATATAATCTTAATCCAATACACCCTTTAAAATGATGCGTCACCATTAGAGTATTAATTTTGCACTTTAAAGTATTGAATTTTCATACTATTATTTTAGGCACTTAATGTATTCAACTTTAAAGTATTAGTTTTGATCATTAAATATCTGAATTCTTTTTATTGATATTGAGTTTCTTACTGAGAATTAACGATTTTTTACATGAAAATTATTGGTTTTAAGGTCAAAGTGACATTGTTGTAACATAATGTAATTTGTTTTGTATTTTATATTTCCTGAAAAATATCAGTTCTTTTATTTCGTTTTTTTTTTATTTTATTCTTTGTTTGTAGTTGTTGTTGTTATATATATTTTTTTTGTTAGAAATGGGTATTGAGTCATATTATATAAATAATAAATAATTCTGTACCATATTATATATATATACACGTGATCAAATGAATAATTTTTATATTATATAATAACTAATTATATATGAAATCTCACTAGTAGTATTATAATTATAATTATTGATAATATAGTTAATATATATCCTGAACCCGTCTCGATTAAATTTCAAACCAAATAAAATGAGATCAATCCTTAACTGGGCCGTCTTAAATATTTCAGAGGCCTCGTTCTTATAAATTCAAGCACAAAAAATTATATTGATTGTTTATCATAAATAAAATAAATACATATTATTATATTAATTAAGAAAAAATAGAGACCACTGATTCAAAAAAAAAATATAATATAAAAAAAATGGCCCTATTTTTTGGGGAGCCCTGTGCAGCAGCTAGGGGTGTTCATAACCGGGTACCCGGTTATGCGGGTACTGAAAAATCCGCCCCGTGACCCGACCCGAAAAAGCGGGTACCCTATTTTTTCGGGTCGGGTCATAGGGTAGTACCCGGCCCAAAATTTAATACAACTAATTTTAAATTTTTATAAATAATTTGTAATTTTATTATAAATTTATTTTAGAATTTATTATATAAATTAATTCCCCGACTACTAAATACATTATAAATATTTTCCGTACAATAAGTAAATTTCAAAACTAACTAAATTTTTTTATATATATCATTTTTTATTATATAATTATGCTTAATTCAATATTCAATTATATATATGAAAGAATATATTATTTTTTATTTAAAAATATTATTTTCTTGTAAATTTCCAAACTAGTGAGAATAAATACCATTACTGAAAATACATGAATTCTCATATTAAATATAATTCATATTATTTGAAAGATAAAGTTTCATATAATTACAATTAAATAATTAAATTTATAAAAACATAATCATTAAAAAATAATCGGGTTTTCGGGTACCTAAATTTACACAATAACTCGTCCCATGACCCGGCCCGATTATATGTCTTTTTTCCGGGTCGGGTACCCGGCCCGAATTTTTTTTAAAATTTTGAAAAATACCCGGAATATTTAGTTCGGGTCATCAGGTAGTTGGGTCGGGTAATTCGGGTCGGGTATTTTTGAACACCCCTAGCAGCAGCACAGGCTGCACAGGGCCAAAGACGGCCCTGATCCTTAAAAATATTAATCTTGTTTCGATTAGAAGACCCTATTTTCCAATTAATTGAATAATTGATACTTCATTCGTTCATGATATAAAGCTCTATTTTGAAATTTTTCAGTCAAATTTTAAAGTTTTTGATCGTAAATTGCGATTAATATATTAAAATTTATAATCACATAAGTTATTATATTATGAAAATATCAAGTACTTACATGACTATAATTATTTTGTATATTGGTCGTAATTCACGGTGAAAAGTTTTAAAGTTTGACTGAAAAATATCAAAACAGGACTTTATATGGTAGACGGACCGAGTATTATCCTGTATTTTTCAAAAAGAAAAAAAAATAAATGAGAATATAGCATAAAGAGTATTCATATATTCTCAATTTTACCCCTAATACCGTGATTGGCTTTCGTCGGCAACCAAACTCCCTGTAAAAGTTCGTCAAATTTCCATCCTTCCATCTCTCAAATCTCTCTTCCAAACCCTAGAAATCAAAACCCACCTTGGGCCCAAAGCAATCGCAAGCAATCATGGCGACCCCTGATATTTTGCATACGGAGCAAGATCTTCTTATGTATTCGTCCCTTTTCGGCAAAGGTTCGATTTATACTATAATTTCGTGTAATGCTTTTTTTTTTTTTTTTTTTTTTTTTTTCCATTTGGTGATTTAGTCTGAGGTTTAAGCTGCAATTCTTAACATTTCTGTCTTTATTTTTTAATTTTTATTTTTTCCGGGTCTCACTGCTCAGCTCAAGGTAAAAAGACGTTGACTTTTGTGTTGAATATGGTTGCAGGTGAAAATGTGAACTCCCGGGGGATGCAACTCGAGAAAAAGATCGAGTTTCTCGAGAACCTGGCTGGAAGAGTAACTTTTCCTTTTTTTTTTTTTTTTTTGAATTTTCCTTTTATATGTCGAATAGATGGGTATTTTTGTTTCCTCTTTGATGAAGTCTTAACCTTGATCGTTGAACATGAAATTAAATCTCAATAAGGATTAGGCTAGCAATTAAACGATGGCCGAGATTTCAATCGATCGATGGATTTATATTAGGTCACATTGAGGTTTATTTTGTACTGTGTGTGTATTGTTTGTAATTAGTGAGTCGAGCTATAATAGTGAAGTTTTAATGTATAGTGCATCTTGAATCTATTTCTTGTTGTAGTTTATACCTCGTTAGTGGGAAAATGTGTGTATATGTTCTGCAGGTCAGCAACCGAAGATCTCGTAGATGGTTAAATGATCGGTTGTTGATGGAGCTCGTTCCTCGACTGAATGTTGAGGAAATCAGAGGACTGTTTGCTCCACCACCATGGGGTAAGTGTTCTTTGAGAAAAAAAGAAAAGGCAGAAAAGAGAAGGAAAATAGAACGGTTTATAGAATGTTTGCCAACATTGATCCCTTCCCCAAGCAAGTAATGCCACCTAGACCTGTGAAAACGGGCTTGGCCCGACCAAATGACAGGATCAGGTTGGTCTTTAGTTGACCCGCCAGGAGATGGGCCTAAATGGATTAGCCCGTTTAGGCCGCTGGTGAGTCGAGCCGCACACTTTTTTCTGTTTCTTTTTAAGTGTATATTTCTTATTTTTAATGTATAGTGTATACAAAGTTTTAAATTTATTTTAGAAAATAAAATTACCAGTATGTAATAATGCAGATGTACATAATGTCAAATACGTAAATAGCTGATGACACACACTCATTTAAAAAGAAATCAATCAACTAATATTGTAATTTATTCAATGAAAAACTTTAATTTTGAGGATTATTGTACAAATTTTAATTAGAAATTAAGGTTTTATTTGAAGATAGACTTTTTTATAGGGACATAATCATGTTCTGAAAGTACCTTCTTCAAGCGGGATACAGGGAGTATAATTTTAAAGGTGAAATTATTAACTTAGATACATTTGCGATAGAATTTAAGGTGACATCTTTAGATTAGATATATATGTGACAGAATTTAAGATGAGACATTTAATTTAAATTTATTTGCGACAGAAATTAAGGTGAGAAAAACTAAATTAAATACAGAAAAAATTACATTTTAAAGTATTTTTTATTTATTGGCTGGTTGGCCTGCCCCAAGCCGCAGACCAATGTTGGTTGGGCTGGGTTGAGATTTCGTAGGCCTGCCAATTGACGGCCGCCGAATGGCGGCTTTCAGCAACAGCTGACCTATAGTGCCATCTTTACTTACATGCATTGGTAAACTGAAATGTCTTGGCCCTTCTTGGATGCTTGATATGTAAATGTGATGCTCTATTTGTATGATTTTGCAGGTGATGATGTGCCTCCTTCACCATTTTGCATGACAAGTGTGAAGGAGTGGGATAAATTCAGAAACATAGACATGAATAAGGAGGTACCTTTCTTTTCGTTCACTTATCAAATAAGATGCATCCATTGTATGATTTTCCCTTCTTCGTTTTTTATTTTTATTATTATTATTATTATTTGTATTTTTTATTTTTTTTCGCTAGATTCAATTTGATTTTTCTTTACTCTTCATATTTCAATTTTTTTTTTTGCTACAAATAATTTTTCGGCCGTTGACGGTTTCGAAGGATGATTCATATTAGCCGATCCAAATCATTTTGGGATTAAGGCTCAGGTGTTATTGTTGTTGTATGATTTTCCCTTCTTCAGATTATTAAATGAATGTATCATGATAGGTAGGATAATTACCATCTTTTTACGATGTACCAAAATCGTCCTTTCCAATTATTCGAACTTGCTTCGTGATTCATTTGCGACATCCTTTTGCTTTTAGCATATAAATTCTTGGGATAACTAAGAAACCGCCCCTGATGTTTAGCCTAAGCTATAAATTTTGAAACATTAACGATGGATTTTTGTAATTAGGCTAAATCTCAAGGGTTACTATTGTCATCAATGTGCTTTGACCCTTTTCAGTATTTCCCCTTTCCATAGGCGTCTATCATAGAATCACTTGAAAGCTCATCTACAAAGAGAAGGGTTGGTCTTGATGCTGACAAAGTCACTGTGCTGAAAGCTTGGCACCGCATAGATAGTAGAACTAGAGAGGCACTTCGTCGTTGTTATCTTTCAGACTTGCTCAATGGATATGAGGTATTCAAGATTTGTTTCACTAAATACTCCCTCCGTCCGTCCCACTTGAAGAGGGTAATCTTAAAACATGATTTTGCTCCACTGAAGAGGCTACTTTCAAACTAAAATCTTAATCATCATCATCATCATCAACAGCCACCTTAATCCCAACTATGTTGGGGTCGGTGGCATGAAGATTATAGTGTCGTTTAATTGTCTAAAATTAGTTAACACCATAACTCATGCAAATAACAAAGTGGCAAAGTTTTACGCCGGATGCCCTTCCTGTCGCTACCTTCATATGAAGGAGAAATAGAACGAAATTCCAAAACCGTCAACATCATAGGTTTTTCCATTTATATGGAAAATATTATGAGACGGCGATGAGTTTGAGATAATTTCTATTGTCATGTCACAATACGTGATTGATATTGTAAAATCAACACATACATCATGGAACATGACGTAAACTAAAATCTTAATATCTATCTAAAATTTATATAATATTCCTCAACTTTAAAGTTTTCCGTTATATAAATTACAATATTAGTTGCTTGAAAATAAAAAAATGAATGAGACTATATGGTTTAAAACGAGTTGTACCTTCGTTAAAAGGACTAAAGCTAAAAAGTTGTACCTTAACTGAATTACCCTCTTCAAGTGGAACGTGAGTATAATATTTCTCCATATTTTGTAATCACTATTTAAATGTTCGAGAATCTGTGAAGTTCATCTGCTGAATAAAGAATGAACATTTATTTGTACATAGGTAATTGCTCCAGTTTCTACTAATTGATGGCTATGTTATTCACATCTTATTTAAGGAAAAAATACCAACTGATGTTTTATTTCAGGAATGTGTACGCTCGTTTGTCATGGATAGTGGGGACAGAGACGTTTTAGTGCTGCATGTTCAAGATCCTTTCCATCGGTTACTACTACATGGTGTTTGTGAGGTATATATCTCTTATATTCATTTAAACATGTTGAATGGTTTTCAGTGATAACCAAGGGACTCAAATTCTTCGCTCAAGTATGATAGTTCGACAAATTGTCTCGAATCTGACAATAAGCAATGCAATTTCCGAGAACCAAAATTTGTGGAATGGGACGTCTTGATGATTTTTTGACTAAGGGGCTGTTTACCAAATTTGTCTGTCTGGATAAATTGTGTCTGTCTGGATAAATTTGTCTGTCTGGGTAAATATGTCTGTTTGGGTAAATTGATACTGTTGTTTACTTTTTCATCTGAATAAACTGTCTGAATAACTGAAATGACCGATTTACCCCTGAATATGAATTATAAGTTGTTTTATAAATTGTTGTTTATTTTTAAGCAATATAAATGATATAATCCAAAAATCAAAACATAAATTCATAAAGTACTTAAACATCCAATTTCAAACACAAAGAAGTCAAGTTCAAACACAAGTAGCTAAATTCAAACACAAAGTAGATAAATTTAAATATTATTGAAAAATCAAATTTGACTCATCTTATATATATCTATATATATATATATATATATATATATATATATATATATATATATGGGAGCTTTATTTTCAGAACTCTCTTAAGTAGGGGTTGTATGCATTGACATGATGTACATTATGTATTATTAGGAGTACAAAAGGTGGTTCTCGCAGTTCTCGCACTTAACAGGGTTCTGAAAATAAAGTTACACTATATATATATATTATTTAAATTTAAACAAATATTATACATAAATGATTTAATTTTGTATGTAAGTAATATATAAAATATTTAATACATATATAAATAATATCTATAATATACAATATATATTTAGATATAGAAATATATTTTAAATAGATAAGAACATATATAATAAATATTATACATATGAATAAATGTTAATATATAAGTAATATATAATATTTATTTATATATTCATAATATATATGATATTTTGTAGATACAAAAGTTTATTTATATAATAATATATAGTAACAAATATTATATATATAAATTAAGAATGTATATTATTTATATATGAGTAATATATATTACATTCATTTATATTAAAATATAAAATTTTTATATTGTATATATAAATGAGTATATATAATGGGGACAGGAGAGTCATTTTTTTGTCCTAAATTATTTATATTGTATATATAAATGTGTGGTTTTTCAATTAGGGGTAGGGGAGTCATTTTTTTGTCTTAATGGGGACAACACCCCTTTTCATGCTTAATGAATAAGCCATTTTTGTCTGCGCGAATAAGCTATTAAGCCACAAGTAAACACCTCCAAACGTCTGAGCGAATAAGACATTTTACCCATTTAGCTGATTTAGCTGATTAAGTCACAAGTAAACAACCCCTAAGCTTGTTTAGAAGATCTTATAGAATATTTAGTAATATATTTAAATTTTACTATCATATCTAGATATTTGATGTCCGTTCTTTAAATGTTGCCCCCGCCTAACTCCGATTTTTGACCCGCCCCGCTTCGCCCAACTTTTTTTATTAATAACATCTTCATTTTTAACATGTAAAAATATCTTACAAGCTCAAATATCTTTTTTTTTTTAATTTAAACACTTTAACAACATTTTTAAAATAATATTTAACAGCTTATCGGCTACCAAAACATCCTACATCTTATCTTCGATTCTTCAGAACACTGTCGAGGGGCTGGTTTTGAATTCTTCAAATGGTTGACATAATTTTCTTTCGACAGTTCTATAATCTGGTCTCGCCCACCGTCGACCAATCAGAAGGCGGTGAATCCTTGAAGACGACAAGGATAAGGAAGAAGCAGTTTGGCTCTGCTGAACTTCCAAACATGACTCTTTGCAACTTTCTGAAAATCGCAAAAGAAGGATTCTGGTGATACAGGTCGACATGTTCATGTCGAACGTGTATTATAAAACCAGTCTGTGTTTATTATCTTGGTAAATTTATTGCACGTAAAAATTTGCTAAAAAATAAATAAATTGCTTTCCGACCCGAAGTGCTGTATGTTTGTTCGCAAACAAATGTATAAGTTGCTTTTGTGGTTTGAGCATTTAGGATTTGCAAAAAAATTTGTTGGATTTTTCGCTCTAATTTTATTAGTGATGGTATATTACTAACTAAATTTAATAGTTAATGTGGTTCATGTTGCTGACATTATGAAACATACCATTTATTCGAAAATAATACTAGCAGTAATATTTTCTGCGGATGGAATTCATCATGCAACGGGCACAGCCGAGAAAATCTCACTCGCTTTCAAGGTGGGCCCACTCGGAGAGTAACCCGAATATCGTCTTGGAGAGAATCGTGTAGGTTGTTTCACCCGGATGAATGCTGTCCCAAAATACGTAGCGAGGGTGATCCCGGCAAATGGGAGTTAATCTGGTGCAGAAAGGTCCGGCTTCCACTAATCCGGTCCCGCAGCAACCTCTTCTCGTTTCCACAAAGTCTGCAATAGTAGTACCAACCAACATATCGGAGGTTCATGTGAGACCTTTGTAAGGGGGTGATTACTTGAAAAAGTATGACTTAATAATTCGTTTCCGGATTAAGCACTTTTTTAGGTACCGATACCGGATAATTTATCCGGTTCCCGGTCGGTACCGGTTTGGTACCGGGAATCCCGGAATACCGGTTATGGTGCCGGTTTTTTGAAAAAAAAATTCAAAATATTTCTTTTTCTACTTTTTAGATACAATTTTATGTTTTAAATTTAATTGTTAAAATTAATGATAAAAAATAATATCAATTTTATAAAAAATATATAAAGTATTATATATTAACCGGTACCCGGTCCGGTACCGGTTAATCGGGTATCGGAATTACCAATAGAG
Organism: Orobanche coerulescens; assembly: GCA_033398695.1. Taxonomy (NCBI): domain Eukaryota; kingdom Viridiplantae; phylum Streptophyta; class Magnoliopsida; order Lamiales; family Orobanchaceae; genus Orobanche; species Orobanche coerulescens. Next base: position 9,544,504 of record CM065801.1, on the reverse strand, counting down.
ACGGTACTGGTTACCGTACCGGAATCGGTTAAACCGGTATTCGGTACCCGGTTCCCGGTACGGTACCGGTTTGGTACTGGAAATTCCAGTTACTGGATTCCCGTTAGACACCCCTAGAAACAATAATGCCATTGATATTTGAGTCGGTTAAAACTCTGTTATGCCTTATACCATGAAACACTCTCATGCAAGTTATTGTGCTATGTTCACAAGTGATGGTGTAGTGAGTAGTGTGTGGTTTGTCCGAATCCATAGATAGAGAGGTAAGCAAAATTGGTGCGGTCAGACGGGTAAAGGGGTCGGGCTTTCTTGTGATCAAGCTTTAATTCGGTGCGAACATCTCTAATCTCGAGAAATTCGATCAAATATATAAAAAGTCTCATTGAGCTGCAAAAAGTGGTGGCGATGAATTTTTAGACCAATCGGCTTGATTTTATGCCCTAGCTACGCTGGCCGTACCTTGACCGGCAATTTGCCACCTCTACACATGGATTGTGTAGGAAAATTTACGCCACGCTTACATTCTTATGCATATTGTCGGAAGAAACACATGAGCACGTACACACACGGTGATGGACCCCAAACTATCTGATATTTCCTCCATCAGTCAAAAATTTGTCCCAGTTGGGGTCACACGGGATTTAAGAACAACTAATATAAAATGATTTTATGGTGAAATAGTCCCATTTCGTCGGAAGGAAAAAGAGAAACTTTTTTATAATTGGGTCAAGCTTTTGACGAACACCTCGATAAAGAAATTAGGGCAAGTTTTTGGCGGACGGAGGAAGTAGTGTTTTAAGTTTTGTAGTTTATTTATCAACTAATCTTTTATCTTTTATTACATTTTTATCTATACCTCTCTTTTAAATATAAAAACAACTAATATTAATCAAAATTAACATCCAATATCATTTTTAAATGGGTCAAGAACAATTTTTAATGCTAAAATAACTACCTAAATATCATAATAAAACTCAACTCCTATGTTTTCCAAAAAATTAAGATGGGGGCCAAAACACATACTCCCTTCGTCCGTCTATAGGTTTCCCATTTAACGTACTCTTTTTGGTCAATTTTTTTAATTTTCACCATAAATTTATAAAAATACATTAATTATGATATGACATTATTATTTAAATCAAATTCTTCATCCAATATATTTCTCAAAACATTATAATTTTATATTGTTATGATTATAAATTTTGTGTGTTTAGCAAAATAGATATCGAACGGAAAAATTATAACGGGATGAGGATGTATATTCCAAAAATCACAAATTATATATATACTTGCCGTATTTTTGTGGGTTGCTGATCATGTCCATGAGAGGATTGTACGCGTCGACGTAGAGGATTTTGCTCCCGGGAAGCTCCGCCTCCATTCGTGGCAGCAGCTCTATAAGCTTGTCATTGTAAGATTGAGCATCTGCATTCTCTTTATGAATGCATCTCCTCCGGTTCGGAGATTTGGCCGTCATTTGTATCGGCAGGCAACCTATCGGAGGGAGCCCTGTTATCACCATTTTACGGCACCCAAGATAATGCAGTTCCTGCAGTTTTTTCCTTTTCCCGCTTCATTCAAAGTTAGGAATAATTACGAGAACTACCCTCAAGTTTGGTTCTTTAGGGGTATTTAAAAAAAATTCAAGTAATTTTGAAAATTACAAAAACCAACACTAAGTCGATCCGTCCCGAACCGGTTGAGGTCATCACATATTTTATTGACACGACACCCTCAACTTTTTAAAATATTACAAACTACACCAACTTCGTGTGTCTTTGTAATATTTACCCCCCAAAAGGAACGCGGGATGTAACTGTAAAAATATTTGATGACGTTAATTAGTAATTTTCGTAAGATCTCCATATCGCATGCGCGTAAATATTATTATTATTTATTATTATTATAATTGTATTTATTATTATACATAAAAACATGAAGAGGGAGATGAACCCCTTGACCTTAACCAACTTTTGCAGCTTGTTTTGCAAAAAGTCTTGGTACTCGTCGATGCCGAACTGGACCCTTCGAGTAGGCGTGTCGTAGAAGTTAAAGATGAAGTCGTTTGTTCCGGCACTAACAATAACTAGAGCACGCGCCAAAATCCCGGAAGCCTCCTCCCCGCCGACAATACCCTCGAGCCTCCGGATATAATCCCTGAAGTACCTTGGCTGGCTCGACACCGGGATCACATGAGACGCAAACGTGGTCAGCTCGTCGTATCCTGATCCGGCCGACGCAAAGCTGACGCCCGTGACTATGTCCGCGTCGGATAGATTCGGCGCAAGGAACGGGGGGACAGATTCCTTGAGGCCCATCAGGGATGCAAGTATATCCGGCACGAGTTTTCCGTTGGAAAACCTACCCGTGGGGACCCGGCCCGGGAAGTCTATCCCGTACGGCGGGTGGTCGCCTTTGAAGGGTGTGATTATGTAGTTGTTGTTGCCGGTGTCGACCGATGAGTCGCCGAACACGAGGATGGTTGAGAATATTGGTATGGTTTTGCTATTGCATTGTGATGTGACGAGTAGTAATAACAAGATAAGTAACATGTCACCACCACTTGTATATATATATCGAAGAGGAAGATGAAAAAATGTGGTGAAAATAGATTAAGGCTGAATATGGGTTGTGTATATATATATATATATATATATTAGTGACAACTCTCATCCATGTGAGAATTATGAGCTATTCAGCACAATTAATTACTTGACATAAACAGTGGCGGAACGAGGAGTTTAAATTACACGGGAGCTCAAATATTTAACAACAAAAATTAGTCGGGCTTAAAAAAATTCTTTTCGTTTTTTTATAAATACCCAAGGCTAAAAGAATTTCTATCGATTTTTTTGAGTCTAGCCGTGACTCTAGCCTCCCTTAACCATCCGCCCCTGGTAGGGATGTCAACTTTATCCGTACCCGATCCTACCCGTCGGATAAACCCGAAATCGGGTCGGTTTCGGCCGAACCCGAAATTTTATGATCGGGTATCGGTAGGGTATGGATATAGTATATTACCCGAATACCCGACCCGATTATCCGACCCGCGTCCCATTTGAATTATATAAATTTATTATTATTATATATTATACATAAATATTATATTGTATTATAAATTATATATATTATTATATAAAATATTATATTTTAAATATTTATTATACTAAATTGAATTTATTAATTACATTATATGTATATATGATTATATTAAAAATATTTATATTCTTAAATATAGGATATACGGGTACCCGAATACCCATTGGGTACCCGATTACCCGATGGGCAATACCCGAACTCGATCCGAATAAAATAGAATAGGGTATGAAGGAGGCATACTCGTACCATACCCGACCCATTGACATCCCTAGCCCCTGGACATAAGTTGTTGAGATTGTATCACATACAAAAATGACAAAAATATGACGTTAAGATTTGAAATTAAAGAATAGTATGGAGGCATAGTATTGTCGTGCCTTTTTTCAAGAACAAAGGCGATGCTCAGAGTTGTAGTAACTATAGGGGTATTAAACTCCTCAGTCATACTATGAAACTTTGGGAAAGAGTGGTGGAATGCAGGGTTAGAAGAGAAGTGGAGATCTCAGAGAACCAATTTGGCTTCATGCCGGGGAGGTCCACGACTGAGGCCATTCATCTCGTCAGACGCCTTATGGAGAAGTTTAGAGAGCGGCGTAAGGACCTCCATATGGTGTTCATAGATCTAGAGAAGGCTTATGATAGCATTCCGCGCGATGTTATTTGGAGGAGCCTAGTAGAGAGGAGGGTGTCGTTGCCGTTCGTTAGGGCGATCCAAGACATGTACTCCCAAGCTAGGGCGTGCGTTAGAACCCCAGTTGGTGACACCCAGTATTTTCCGGTTGAGATAGGGCTACACCAGGGGTCGGCGCTAAGTCCGCTTCTCTTCGCTCTAATCCTTGACGTCATTTCGCGTGGGATTCAAGATGGCATCCCGTGGTGCATGCTTTTTGCTGACGACATTGTGTTAGTGGCGGAGTCGAGAAGGGAGTTGAATTCGAAGTTAGAGCTTTGGAGGGCTAAGTTAGAATCCCATGGCTTGCGTGTGAGCCGGTCTAAGACCGAGTATCTCTGGTGCAACTTTAGTGGTGAGGCCAACGAGGAAGATGTTGAGGTAATGATTGCGGATCAGATCGTACCCGTCTGAGATAAGTTCAAGTATTTGGGTTCGATCATTCAGAAGGAAGGTGAGTGTGAAGATGATGTCACGCATCGCATCAAGGCGGGGTGGCTAAGGTGGAGAGCAGCGACAGGGGTCCTGTGCGACAAGAAAATCCCTCTAAAGTTGAAGGGTAAATTCTATAGAGCGGCTATCCGACCTGCTATGTTGTATGGCTCCGAATGTTGGGCGATGAAGAAGTCGCTTGAGAGCAAGTTGGAAGTGGCTGAAATGAGAATGTTACGTTGGGCGTGTGGTCGCACAATGTTAGATAGAATTGCGACGGGATTTTCAGAACGCTACTGAAGTGGCGCCCATTTCAAAGTTAGGGAAGGGAGATTGAGATGGTTTGGCCACGTCCGCAGAGACAGGCATCTGCTCGGTGAGGAGGGTCGAGTTTAATGGTTGTCGGGGAGAGGAGGAGAGGCGGACCAAGGAGGACGTGGGAGGAGCAATCGAGATTAGATTTGAAGGCCTTAAACCTTTCCGAGACCATGGCCGTTGATAGGTGCGCTTGGAGGCGCCGGATCGAGTTGTGGATTCTTTTGTAGGGAGCGGTCTTTGTAGTTGAGAGCCTCGGGGTTGGGTTGTCTCGGTTAGCTTTGACCTAGAGCATTGCATATTTATTTTTATTGTATATTTTATCCAATTGTCTTTGCGTGTGGTGTATTTTTGGCGGAGGCATGCGCGAGCCAACCTCTCTTTTGTTAGAGCGGCGTTCATTGGGAGTGAAGTAGCCAAATTCCGCTTAGGTAAGTCCCATGTGGATCAAGCCATGGGCTCGGTGTATGGTCTCGAGCTTTTCGAATCATATGTTTTCCTTTGTATTTATCACACAAGATTCTGCTGCGCACTGTTAGGGTCTTCACGGAAATGACCTCCTCTACCGTAATAAGTAGGGGCATGGTCTGCACATCTTACCCTCCCTGCACTCGCCTGAGCGGGATATCTTTGGGTTTGTTTGGTTTGGTTTGGTTTAATGTAATCTCATAAATAACTTGTCTTATATTTAAAATAAAACAACTTATTCGTTTGTTATTCTTTTTTTATGAAAAAAAATTAATCCTCTTTTAATAACTTATAATTTAAGATGCATATTACATGAATAAAAATATAAAATATAGATCATTATTAAATGAAAGAAAAAAGCTTGGAAGAGTATATAATCTTTCGAATCATAATTTGTTTACCATGCTCTAAGCGTGGGCGAGATTTAGTTATATGACTTGCATCGTGATATGAATATACGCTAAAAGCATTTTCACATACTTTGTGTGACTTGTCCCTTTTTAGGTTTTCTTTCTCTTACATCTCTCTGTTTTTTTTTATCCGTGAATGGATTGGGTATTTTTCTTAAGTGGTGCGATTGCCACTTGTCACAGGACGGGAGTTTCGAATTTTATGCGACGTCTCGGGATCCCTCACATCCCGAGATCAATCTATCCCACATACGCATACCAACTGGTTTCGCCCTACCATGGGCTTAACAGGGGGACGACAATAGCCCCCGACCAGTTGTGCCCTACCCGCAACGATCCTCTTCATAGTTAAGTCATCGACCAGCGACAAGCTCTTCGGACTAAGCTGGGTCGGCATGCCTGACTCGGCCAAACCGATGCATCCGGCCAAACAACGCCTTAACGTTAAGGTTCGCCCCCTTTACCCCTTTCTGGCACGCTAACCAGAAAGCACATTTTATTTGGTCGGTCAACACGGTCACGACATTTTGGATCGTGACAAACTCCCCCACTCAAATCACAGCACGCCCTCGTGCTGGAGAAGAATGCCTCTTACCGCAATAAACTTGAATGGCCCTGATCGTTTTGTGTGTGTGCGGCAATATAGTCTGATTTTTTTTTTCGTTTTCCGCTTTGACAGGGTAGATGGGATAATGAATAGGGGTGTGCAACAATAACCAAAAAGAAAAAATTATGGTAAAAAACTGACACTATCGGTTCGGGTTTGATGTAGAAGTGAAATCGAATCGAAATTGTTGATAGTCGATCCAACCTTGGCATCCACATAAGCACTCCAGGCAGCCGACCAGCCGAGCAGAACCTGGAGCCGAACCGGGTATTAACCCGATTTTCTCCCGGGCTCGTTAGAACCGGACCGGACAGAGACGTCAGAGCCGACCCGGGATCCGATCCAAAAGGGCCGAGCAGACCCACGATGAATACGCTCCAAATCAAAATTATAATAAGACCGACCAGAACAACGGGAAGCTCGAGGACCGACCCCATTGTCGGCCACAACGAATAAGTATTGCCAAAAGTAAGGAGAACAGGCAGACAGGACGATCAATGCGCTCTGTCCCCCCTCTTCCCAAAGTAGTCCCTAAAGCCCCCACGTGTTTAAGGGAAATTCCCCCGCTGACAAGTGACCAAACACACTCCCAGGCCACCTCCAGCTGTCTCCCGCTGATTGGTCCAGACCTTCTATATATAGAAGGAAAATACACAAAGAAAGGGCTTTTGGAAAAGTTCGTGAGAAGAACATAGAGAGAGAGATATAGAGAGATAGATATAAAGAGAGAAAAAGAGAAAAGATAAGACTTGTAATTAGCAAGCTAAACAGCACAGACCGGCCAAAATATTTTCGGCCCGGCTCTACTCCATATCGAGATCATTAATAAAATTTAATGATTAAACACCTTTCATCTTGTTTATCATTTTCTACGTAGCTTCGATTCATTCATCCATATCAGCATACATGACGTTGACCAAATCAGACGTCAACAGCTTGGCGCTAGAAGAAGGGGCGTGGCTGCCCACAGCTGCATACACTCACCAGGAACCTTGAACAAATTGTTCAAGCCGCAACTATTTCAAGTTCTAAACATTATCAGCCCGCCACGAAGAAGGAAAACTTGTTCAAGGTGGCGGAGCGCTTCGGCATACCCTGCGTTCATCCGGGAATGACCACCCTCACCAGTAAGTGGCGGTATGAAAGCATAGGAATCATTGTAATTGTGAGTTGAAAGCACAGGAACCATTGTAATCGTGAGTTCCTGCTTGACTCAACTGACCTTTTAAAGGTCATAACTCAAGGGATATCGAGCGTAGTTCAAAGCTCTAGAAAATTTCTCAAAAAATCCCCTTATATCCTTCAAATTAAAGTTGCAATCAACATACACCGCAACCACCAAGGACTCCACAATATCTGCAAGCGCTTTCGAAATTCCCACCAGATCCCCATAAAGATCCTGGTAACCGAAAAAGTAGTCCGTTAGGGTGCAGACAAGAAAACTCAGGCCGCTATTAGGCAAAGATTGGGCCGAGATCAGATGGGGTCACTGGGGCCTAATGAGTTTTTCGCATAAACGCCCAAACAGCGGCCATTAGGATGCCAACGGTGAAATATGGAATTCGAAGTGATGAGAAAATGGCGGAAAGTGGAACATGTTAGTAAAACTAAGATAAGCAAAGGCGCAATCTTTGTAAAGTGATGCGAAAGGTAAAGAATTCTCCACCTTTCGTCAATTATCCAATAGCTAAGGAAAGAGGGGCCCGGCCGACAAAGTTATCAAGGAAGACTTAGCAGAAGCACCAATCCTACAACTACCGGCCCGAGGAGAACCCCGCTGCAATCCGCACTGCCTTCGCTTGATCGAAAGATGCGGTTTGACATCCGGTCTATCCGAGGCCGAGCTCAGATGCGCCCCGGTAGAGGTGCTGGCCTATACGCTCGCACTCGCCCCCTGAAGGTAAAGACCTGCCCTCTGGAACCTTAGATTTCATCGCGGAGTTTTCACCACCAAGAGAATAACCGATCGGATTGGTCACTCCATATGGACGGATCCCCAAATGACGGCCAGACAGGCACAGGAACAGTCCTCGCCGGCCCCAACCAGCGTTTGTTCTGCTCAGCCGTTCCCTTAGGTTTTCTAGCCGCCGACTGTAAAGTAGAATATGAAACCCTCCGGGCCGGTCTGGAAGTGGTGATCTCCCTCGGTCTTGCATACCCCACTATCTTTGAGCAATTCTCAGTTAGGGGTAAATTAAATTAGGGGCAAATACGAAGCCAGGGAGCCCAGTTTGGTCAATTTCCTCGACCTGGCGCGGACCCGGTGGTGAGATTTTCGAGGAACTACCTAAGACCTTCCTCGAACCAAGAACAACCGAGCTGACACCTTGGCAGCCGAACTATTCGAGTTGCAAGGACGAAAACGGCTTCCAGTTCCATGCCCCCCAGCGCAGCATAATACCCACAAAGACGAGGTTACTTCAACCTTGACCCACCCAGTTCGCCATTGAAGGAACCTTATGCGGAAGTATCCAGTTCCATCGCTGAAAGGCTTATTCAAGTACGCCCTCAGAAAGGTGCCCAAGCGGACACGCGGCGGCCACTTCGGCGGCCCTGTATCGGCCTACAAATTGCTCCGACAAGGATATTACTGGCCGAATCTTAAAAAGATGCCATTGAGCTGGAGTAAAGGTACGCCCGATGCCAAACCTTCGCTTCTTAGATCCGAGACCCGCATGAAACCCACTTCCGTTTATGGCCTTCCGCCATTCGTCAAGTGGATGATCGTCCGGGTCGACCCCCCCTTCTAAAAGACGAAGTTGAGGTACAATACGCCGTCGTCGCAGTTGATTATTTTGCAAAGCGGACCAAGGCCGAACCCCTATCACGGACAACCATTGTATCTGATAAAACCATGACGATGAAAAACTTCAGGCCTTCTGCGACGGCCTCCATATACGAAACAACTTATCCGCAATCCAACGGACAAGTCGAGGCGGTTAATACAATTATAAAACAGCACCTCAAGACCCGCCTCGAAAAGCTCAAAGGTTCACGACCCGAAGAACTCCATGAAGACTTAACAACGCATCGGTCCGCCACTTGAGAAATATCTTCCTAGCCTTCGATGCTGAGGCAATTACCCTGGTCGAAATTGGAACACCCGCCCACCGGGTAACCCATTTCGAAGAACAAGACCAACGTGGCCCTAGAAGTCTGGACCTCGTAGCCAAAAACAGACCCAAGCAGAAATGCGGAACACTATCTATAAAGAAAACTCCCGAAGTCCATCATCGAAGCTTCCAGGTCGGAGACCTCATTCTTAAATGGGTATTGGGGCCAGATCCAGGACCTCCTAAACCCAAGTGACAACGACCGCACGAGAGTAACGAAGTCCCTCTGAACGGAGTCTGCCAGTTAGAATATCTGAATGGCCAAGGATTGATTCATCCGCGGAATGCCATGTATTTAAAAAGGTATTATCAATAAAATTAAACTTTATTTCATTTCTAAATCCGACACTATAAGACCGAGTTCGCCTCGGCACCTCATAAGACCGGCCCATCCGGCACTGTAAGACCGAGTTCGCCTCGGCACCTCATAAGACCGGCCCATCCGGCACTGTAAGACCGAATTCGCCTCGGCACCTCATAAGACCGGCCCATCCGGCACTGTAAGACCGAGTTCGCCTCGGCACCTCATAAGACCGGCCCATCCGGCACTATAAGACCGAGATCGCCTCGGCACCTCATAAGACCGGCCCATCCGGCACTGTAAGACCGAGTTCGCCTCGGCACCTCATAAGACCGGCCCATCCGGCACTGTAAGACCGAGTTCGCCTCGGCACCTCATAAGACGGCCCATCCGGCACTGTAAGACCGAGTTCGCCTCGGCACCTCATAAGACGGCCCATTCGGCACTGTAAGACCGAGTTCGCCTCGGAACCTCATAAGACCGGCCCATCCGGCACTATAAGACCGAGTTCGCCTCGGCACCTCATAAGACCGGCCCATCCGGCCTTTGTAAGACCGAGTTCGCCTCGGCACCTCATAAGACCGCCCATCAAGATCGTAAGACCGAGTTCGCCTCGGCACCTCATAAGACCGGCCCATCCGGCACTATAAGACCAAGTTCGCCTCGGCACCTCATAAGACCGGCCCATCCAAGCCGTAAGACCGAGTTCGCCTCGGCACCTCATAAGACCGGCCCATCCGGCACTGTAAGACCGAGTTCGCCTCGGCACCTCATAAGACGGCCCATCCGGCACTGTAAGACCGAGTTCGCCTCGGCACCTCATAAGACGGCCCATCCGGCACTGTAAGACCGAGTTCGCCTCGGAACCTCATAAGACCGGCCCATCCGGCACTATAAGACCGAGTTCGCCTCGGCACCTCATAAGACCGGCCCATCCGGCACTGTAAGACCGAGTTCGCCTCGGCACCTCATAAGACCGGCCCATCCGGCACTGTAAGACCGAGTTCGCCTCGGCACCTCATAAGACGGCCCATCCGGCACTGTAAGACCGAGTTCGCCTCGGCACCTCATAAGACGGCCCATTCGGCACTGTAAGACCGAGTTCGCCTCGGAACCTCATAAGACCAGCCCATCCGGCACTATAAGACCGAGTTCGCCTCGGCACCTCATAAGACCGGCCCATCCGGCACTGTAAGACCGAGTTCGCCTCGGCACCTCATAAGACCGGCCCATCCGGCACTGTAAGACCGAGTTCGCCTCGGCACCTCATAAGACCGGCCCATCCGGCACTATAAGACCAAGTTCGCCTCGGCACCTCATAAGACCGGCCCATCCGGCACTGTAAGACCGAGTTCGCCTCGGCACCTCATAAGACCGGCCCATCCGGCACTATAAGACCGAGTTCGCCTCAACACCTCATAAGACCGTCCCATCCGGCACTATAAGACCGAGTTCGCCTCGGCACCTCATAAGACCGGCCCATCCGGCACTATAAGACCGAGTTCGCCTCGGCACCTCATAAGACCGGTCCATCCGGCACTATAAGACCGAGTTCGCCTCGGCACCTCATAAGACCGGCCCATCCGGCACTATAAGACCGAGTTCGCCTCGGCACTATCATAAGACCGGCCCATCCGGCACTGTAAGACCGAGTTCGCCTCGGCACCTCATAAGACCGGCCCATTCGGCATTGTAAGACCGAGTTCGCCTCGACACCTCATAAGACCGGCCCATCCGGCACTGTAAGACCGAGTTCGCCTCGGCACCTCATAAGACCGGCCCATCCGGCACTGTAAGACCGAATTCGCCTCGGCACCTCATAAGACCGGCCCATCCGGCACTGTAAGACCGAGTTCGCCTCGGCATCTCATAAGACTGGCCCATCCGGCACTGTAAGACCGAGTTCGCCTCGGCACCTCATAAGACCGGCCCATCCGACACTATAAGACCGAGTTCGCCTCGGCACCTCATAAGACCGGCCCATCCGGCACTGTAAGACCGAGTTCGCCTCGGCACCTCATAAGACCGGCCCATCCGGCATTGTAAGACCGAGTTCGCCTCGACACCTCATAAGACCGGCCCATCCGGCACTGTAAGACCGAGTCGCCTCGGCACCTCATAAGACCGGCCCATCCGGCACTGTAAGACCGAATTCGCCTCGGCACCTCATAAGACCGGCCCATCCGGCACTGTAAGACCGAGTTCGCCTCGGCATCTCATAAGACCGGCCCATCCGGCACTGTAAGACCGAGTTCGCCTCGGCACCTCATAAGACCGGCCCATCCGCACCTTGTAAGACCGAGTTCGCCTCGGCACCTCATAAGACCGCCCATCCGCACCGTAAGACCGAGTTCGCCTCGACACCTCATAAGACCGCCCATCCAAGCCTTTGTAAGACCGAGTTCGCCTCGGCACCTCATAAGACCGGCCCATCCGGCACTGTAAGACCGAATTCGCCTCGGCACCTCATAAGACCGGCCCATCCGGCACTATAAGACTGAGTTCGCCTCGGCATCTCATAAGACCGGCCCATCCGGCACTGTAAGACCGAGTTCGCCTCGGCACCTCATAAGACCGGCCCATCCGGCACTATAAGACCGAGTTCGCCTCGGCACCTCATAAGACCGGCCCATCCGGCACTGTAAGACCGAGTTCGCCTCGGCACCTCATAAGACCGGCCCATCCGGTACTGTAAGACCGAGTTCACCTCGGCACCTCATAAGACGGTCCATCCGGCACTGTAAGACCGAGTTCGCCTCGGAACCTCATAAGACCGGCCCATCCGGTACTGTAAGACCGAGTTCGCCTCGGCACCTCATAAGACCGGCCCATCCGGCACTATAAGACCGAGTTCGCCTCGGCACCTCATAAGACCGGCCCATCCGGCACTGTAAGATCGAGTGTTCGCTATATTTTTAAACAATCCGCAAGTGTACGGAGTAAATGTAGAAAGCGGTGAGCAAGGTCGTATTCCACAGAGACTAAATATTCCGATTGCGTTGAGTACTAGATTATAATGATTCCGGTTTTATCTAGATGATCGAAAATTGAATGGATGGTTAACGAAATAAAATAAAATGATGATAATAAAAGAAAATATCCATATTAAGGAGAATTGCAAGAGTTTAGAAAGAAAGATTCCAAGGCTCGGTTTCCGTTGATCACTAAGTTTAGTCGGGATTGGTTCCAAAAGTTCTAAGTGTGTTTCCAAAATGATAATCACAATAATATTCTAAAGTCCCTCTCGAGATGCATTAAAACGTAGATTAAACAATCTATAACAACGTCTCCGTTTACTATAAATTATCTAACTCCAAAATGTTCATAAGATTTAAACATCATCATAGCTTATCACCGATTTCTCAATCTCATAATTTACTACGTCAAATACTCGAAACATATTAATGCCCTCTTCTCTCGAATTATGAGCAATTAAGTTAAACATATAAAAATATTGATCAAGTGTCTAAACATGAATTAAAACCAAGTATTTGATAAAGAAATCACACTATATATATAATCATCAATCCCTCAAAACCATAGCAAATCAACGTACTCCCATGCCCGGAATCAAACGAGTTTAGCCGGACATGGTAATGAAAGAAAGATTAATAATCATCATGTTCATCATGTTTATGCTAAATAAAACAACAAAATGAATAAAAGATAGGAAGAAGATAAAACTCGGATGGTTTCTTGATTTATCCCGGTTGAAGCCTTCAAATGTTCTTGAAGTGTTCTTCAAGAATTTCCTTCAAATCTCCTTCTTTTTGGATGAAAAACTCTCAAATCTTGTGTTTCTCTCTCTCTCCAATCTCTCCAATCTTCATCATATACCAAGTCTTGCCTCATATCCTCTTTTTATAAAGCTTAAAAAACCACTTTTTCATGTTCAAATCTTCAAAAATGTCAAAAAGTGATTTTTCCACCGAAAAGTGACACGGCCCGTGTCAAATGACACGGCCCGTGTCATACAGTCCAAGAAAATGCAAAAACTTTACGGGCTGAGACCGGTCGTGTCATTTGACACGGCCCGTGTCATACTGTCCCAGAAAATGCAAAAACTTTCTGAACTGTGAAGTCGTGGTCTAGAAGCCATATCTCCCTCAATACACCTCGGAATTTAGCGTATGATATACCGTTGCGAAGCTGATTTCATGAGGAATCCATATATATATAACACATTCTTATTCGAAGTAAGGAATCTGGAGATTAGAAAATACGACAGGTAGTGTTTCAATCTTCATCGTTTTAGGCCTCGTTCTCTCGTTTCTGCATTGCTTGATATGTATTTGGGGATTGAGACTTCGTTCTTGCTTGATAATGTCCTTAAAACACCTATAAATTCAAATAAAATATACCCAAGCGTGATCGAGTCCAACAAACACAATATGAGTACAAACGACACAATTCTACACATTTTAGGATCTTAAAATCCGGAAAAACCTTATAAAAATATGTGTAAAAATGTGTGTTATCAAAATCCCCCAAACTTGAACGTTGATCGTCCCGAGCAATGCACTTTAAAATAACCACTCTTAAGGGAACTCGTCCCTCAACATACCTCAAAGGATCATTTTGAAAATTCATCAATACGCCTCAAGAAATAAATAAGTCGAGTTCTATAAAGTATTCAAATCTCGGGGGTGCTTCCTTAACATCATAGCTAATACTTGAATAATACGAACCTCGCCGGTCAAGTGTATTCCCTCACTCTCAAAGTGTATAATGGGATAAGTGACGCTCAAAACTCATTCAATGAAATAAGAATCCCCATAGGCTTGCCAATCGTCTACATCTCTACCACTAGTTGTGCATGTAAATTTGGTGAATCAAAAAGGACTTTATCGGTTGTAATGTAGGCTTTTTGGTCGGGGTAGGATAAGTATGGCTTAAAGTGACTTGACTTGAGCAAATTAGAACATTATCTCAATAATCCCTTAGAATTTGTTTCCTTCAACCCCTTGATTTTAATATCATCGCACTAAGCACTTTTGAAAGTGAGAATCACAACCTTATTCCTCCTTATTGCTCCATACATCTCGTTTCTTTTGTGTCCACGATTTTTTTTTATGTTTTCATGTGGTGGACAACATCATCATTAAATCACACCAATCTTCCTTCAAATTTATTTTGATAAATCATTGCATTTTGAACCAACAATCTTCCCCATCGCCTCCACATATCTTTTCATTCTTTTGCCAATTTGTTCTAAGTAGCTCAAGTATAGGGACAAAAGTTTATAATGGAACGGAAAGCTCATAATGTGGCTAACAAGAAATATGCTTTAAGCTCAAATGGGCTAACTAGGGAAATAAATTTTTCGGGTTGGCCAAAAGGTTTGAAGGGTTGTCAATAAAAATCGCCTAAAATCACTTTCACTAATTTGCGCACACACTTGTAGTTTCGAATAAGATAACTGGGCTAGTTCTAGAGTCTTAAAACATGAATGGTACACTCGACAATGAAACTTGCATATTTAAAGATGCATGAAGGCTCAAAAGCTCACAAGCTAGATTTGTTCATATTTCCAAGAGATTAAACTATTTATTCAATTTCACACCCTTTTGATTATTCTACAATTTTTCCTCTTCAAATTATCCTCGATTTGCATATCAAAATAACAAAATAAATCCCGAGGTATCCAAGACAAGAGTTCATTCTTTCGAGTTTCATCCAAGTACATGATACTCAAAACACACCAAGTTCAAAAACAACAATCCACACCAAAATCCAAGCAAATCTTCACACTAAAATTCGAAAAAATAGAAACAAACAAATAATAAAATAAACAAACAAAACAAGGTGTTAAAAAAAAAAACGAACAATATAAGTATATCTTGACCCAATATCTCCCCAAACTTGAATTAAAGAATGTACACACGAAGGGGTATAGTATTTAAGCAATAAAAACTTTGGGTCAAGAAATACTTACAACCGGTCATATTGATTGGGCGGAGGAAGTGGCCTTGTTGGACATGCCACGTGTCACACTGCTCGATTTGCCAAAAATCGTACGCCCACTGACCGGCCGTGTCAAATGACACGGCCCATGTCATACTTGCCCGGAAACTCAAAAAAGCGTCTGGATGGCCAACCCGGCCGTGTCGAATGACACGGCCCGTGTCGTACTAGCACGGATAGTGCGCTCGGTCTCCGGATCTTTTCTGCGAATTGGACAACTACGGTTGAACCAGTCGATTCGTCATCAAGTAAAAATAGAAATAAAATGAGAATAATAATAAAATAAACAAAAAAGAAACATTGCGTTGCATCCCAATTAGCGCTAAGTTTAACGTCTTGATAGGACGCAAGTGTTGGGTTGCCGCCAACCGCTAAATTTAACGTCTTGACCAGACGCATGTTTCCTTCATCCGGATCATTCAACGAGCTCTTATAATCCGGTTTACGTGCAATTTTATCGGGAGGAGTCATCAAAAATACAACATTTTGACTATGCGTCCTAATCGTTAATTCTCCTCGATCCACATCAATTAATGCTCGTGCAGTGGCTAAGAACGGACGTCCAAGTATTACTAGACCATTTTGATTCCCATCATCATCAAGCACTATAAAATCAACGGGAAGGCGAACTTATCAATTTTAAAATTACATCCTCCACAATTCCCTTTGGGTAAGCTAAAGATCGATCTATGAATTGTAAGCTCACTGGAGATGGTCTCAACTCTCCTAATCCAAGTGTCCTGCAAATAGACAAAGGCAATATATTGACACTTGAACCATGATCAACAAATACATCATTTAATTAACAACCCAAAATAGAGCAAGGAATTGAAAAACTCCCTGGATCCTTAAGCTTAGTCGGTAGGCGCTCCAATTCTTTTTTCTTTGACGCCATGTCTTGCACGAAAACCTCAAAATTTTTCTTCTCCTTGATATGCTCAATATCGGACCGATCCTTCACCTCATTCATGGAAACTATCAAATCAACTTTATTAGACAACACGGTTGCATCTTCGTTTTCATTCTCCGATTTCGGTAGCTCTTCATTCACAGTATACGAAAAAATAGCATTGCATTGTGCTTTTGGATTTTCTTCGGTGTTGCTTGGAAATTGGCCCTTTTGATGTTGGCTCCCCACAATCTTAGCCAATTGACCGATTTGCATTTCTAAGTTTCTCATTTGAGCTCCAACGGTGGTTGCTAATTGAGTGACATGATTTTCAATCCGATCAAGCTTTTCTTCATCTCGGGTAAACCGACTTTTTGTTTCCATTATAAAAGTAGCCAAAATATTCTCTAGATTAGAATTTGGCTTGGACTCTTCTATCACTTCACCATTCGACACTTTAAATCTCGTCGGTGGTTGTAACACATTTCTCGAATTCCCGTAGCTAAGATTCTCGTGATTCTTATTTGAAGGATGATAAAACCCCGGATGAGGATTATTTCGATAGTTATTGAAATTATGGTTATTGATATAATGAGCTTCCTCAACGGTCGGTGGTGGTGCACTTCCTTTTGGATTTATTTTTCATTTGCACTCTTCGTCGAATTCCCAAATGGTTGGTCAAAATCGACATTTGTGCGATTAAAGCCTTTATAGGATCCAGTCCGAAACTTCACTCTACGAATATTACTCCTCTCGGTAGGCCATTGATAGCTATTCATGGACATCTCCTCGATCAATTCATAAGCTTCCTCTGCACTTTTAGCTAGCAAAGCTCCTCCTAGAAGCGTCAACAAGATTTCGTCTCTCCGGCCAACCCATTATAAAAGAAACACATTTGTTGGTCTTAGGAAACCCATGACGAGGACATCGTCTTAACAAATCCTTGAAGCGTTCCCACGCCTCATATAACATCTCTGAATCCATTTGTCGGAATTGCATTATTTCGCTTTTCAATCTCATGGTCTTGTTGGGCGGGAAGAATTTGAAAAGAAACTTTTCACCCAACTCGTCCCATGAACTTATGCTCCCCGAAGCAAGAGTTCCAAGCCAACTACGAGCCTTTTCTCTCAAGGAAAACGGAAATAGATTCAATCTTATTGCATCGTTTGGCACCCCATTCATTTTAATGGTATCACAAATTTGAATAAAATGGAATAAATGGGCGTGCGGATCTTCTGTGGCAAATCCCCCAAACTGATTTTGTTGAACCATCGATATTAATGAAGGTTTCAACTCAAAATTGAGGGCGTTGATAGGAATATGAGAAATTCCCCCATAATTTTGGTCAAGCCTCGGCGAAATCCATCCCGAATCGATTGAATTGGTTGCGGGTGCTCAGCCCGTACGCCTTCATTGTTTGGATTGTGGGCTATTGCATTATCATTGCCCATGTCGGCAATTACGTCTCCCGCTCTTTCCATTTCATCAGATAGATCCCTTCGTAATTTCCGTGTAGCAACACTTGTTCTTCGAGCAAATGCCTCTACTTCGGGAATAAAGTTTTCCAAAGGTTCTCGAGAGGAGCGGGTGTTCATGTACGTCCTGTAACACGGCCAAAAACAACACGGAAGTAACAAAATAAAATAAAACAGAAAAATATGTCTAAAGTAAGACCGGAAACACTTATCGTAATATCAATACAAACAAAAATAAATTAGTCCCCGGCAACGGCGCCAAAAACTTGTTCGCTATATTTTTAAACAATCCGCAAGTGTACGGAGTAAATGTAGAAAGCGGTGAGCAAGGTCGTATTCCACAGAGACTAAATATTCCTATTGCGTTGAGTACTAGATTATAATGATTCCGGTTTTATCTAGACGATCGAAAGTTGAATGGATGGTTAACGAAATAAAATAAAATGATGATAATAAAAGAAAATATCCGAATTAAGGAGAATTGCAAGAGTTTAGAAAGAAAGATTCCAAGGCTCGGTTTAGTTGATCACTAAGTTTAGTCGGGATTGGTTCCAAAAGTTCTAAGTGTGTTTCCAAAATGATAATCACAATAATATTCTAAAGTCCCTCTCGAGATGCATTAAAACGTAGATTAAACAATCTATAACAACGTCTCCGTTTACTATAAATTATCTAACTCCAAAATGTTCATAAGATTTAAACATCATCATAGCTTATCACCGATTTCTCAATCTCATAATTTACTACGTCAAATACTCGAAACCTATTAATGCCCTCTTCTCTCGAATTATGAGCAATTAAGTTAAACATATAAAAATATTGATCAAGTGTCTAAACATGAATTAAAACCAAGTATTTGATAAAGAAATCACACTAGATATATATAATCATCAATCCCTCAAAACCATAGCAAATCAACGTACTCCCATGCCCGGAATCAAACGAGTTTAGCCGGACATGGTAATGAAAGAAAGATTAATAATCATCATGTTCATCATAAATAAAACAACAAAATGAATAAAAGATAGGAAGAAGATAAAACTCGGATGGTTTCTTGATTTATCTCGGTTGAAGCCTTCAAATGTTCTTGAAGTGTTCTTCAAGAATTTCCTTCAAATCTCCTTCTTTTTGGATGAAAAACTCTCAAATCTTGTGTTTATCTCTCTCCAATCTCTCCAATCTTCAGCATATACCAAGTCTTGCCTCATATCCTCTTTTTATAAAGCTTAAAAAACCACTTTTTCATGTTCAAATCTTCAAAAATGTCAAAAAGTGATTTTTCCACCGAAAAGTGACACGGCCCGTGTCATACTGTCCTAGAAAATGCAAAAACTTTCTGGACACCAGACCCGGTCGTGTCATTTGACACGGCCCGTGTCATACTGTCCCAGAAAATGCAAAAACTTTCTGAACTGTGAAGTCGTGGTCTAGAAGCCATATCTCCCTCAATACACCTCGGAATTTAGCGTATGATATACCGTTGCGAAGCTGATTTCATGAGGAATCCATATATATATATATATATATATAACACATCCTTATTCGAAGTAAGGAATCTGGAGATTAGAAAATACGACAGGTAGTGTTTCAATCTTCATCGTTTTAGGCCTCGTTCTCTCGTTTCTGCATTGCTTGATATGTATTTGGGGATTGAGACTTCGGTCTTGCTTGATAATGTCCTTAAAACACCTATAAATTCAAATAAAATATACCCAAGCGTGATCGAGTCCAACAAACACAATATGAGTACAAACGACACAATTCTACACATTTTAGGATCTTAAAATCCGGAAAAACCTTATAAAAATATGTGTAAAAATGAGTGTTATCACCGAGTTCGCCTCGGCACCTCATAAGACCGGCCCATCCGGCACTATAAGACCGAGTTCGCCTCGGCACCTCATAAGACCGGCCCATCCGGCACTATAAGACCGAGTTCGCCTCGGCACCTCATAAGACCGGCCCATCCGGCACTATAAGACCGAGTTCGCCTCGGCGCCACATAAGATCGGCCCATCCGGCACAATCAACAAAAGACGAACACAAAAGAAAGGCAACAACCAAACCGACTGGGCCCCAAACATACAGAGAGAAGCAAAAGATGATATAAAAAAGATTTCATTCATTTCAAGAGGCGAGTCTACATTAAAGTAAAAAGGAAACCAAGGAAAACCGGCACGCAGGCCATACATGGAACAAAGTAAAAATCTACTCGGCCCCATCCTCCTGACCGGCCGCCTGAGAAGAATGTCCTTCACCTTCGCCGGGCGGAATCAACCCCGGGTCTTCGATAAACTCTGCAGCCTTCAGCTCGTCAGCTCCGAGAGATTCAACTTTCAGATCGGCCGCTTGAGACTCTATATAGACCCGGACCTCCTCAACGGTCTTCCCTTCCTTCATGAGATCTAATATTTCATAGCAGGTGGAGACATTGTAACACCCCGAGATATTCGGAATAATTACAGCGCCGTAAACCCTTTAAGTAAGGATTTACAAGGCTAATTTAAAAGAAATGTAAATATAAGACATCAATACTGCGGAAATTCAAGTTTACAAAACCGTACAACTGGTTCAACGAGTAATTAATACAACCATATCGAAATGATATTAATACGACACGTGTACTCGAGTACTGAAATCAAAACAAGAAAACAAATCACCAACAACAACAAACATCACTGAACCCCTTCGTCGTCACGTCGGTACTGTGGCTGTTTCCCTGCTCCTCGGCTACCTGAACAACAAAACAAATGTCCACCCCCGAAGGGGTTAGCAAAACGATGCTAGTACAAGTATCGTATTAAACAATTCGAATATGCATCAATAATACATAACAAGGTACATCACACGGACTTCCGCTACCGGAATCCGACAATACGAATCCACAAGATTCCATTAACACAGCAATGGTATTCCAATGATCCAGCGCCCTCAGCATAGATCCCAAGATGATCCCGTCGGACCAACACGAGGTGGAAATAACCCGTCCAATGATCCAGCGCCCTCAGCCTAGATCCCAATATGATCCCGTCGGACCAACACGAGGTGGACATCCGATCCAGCGCCCTCAGCATAGATCGTACAACGTGCACAAACATAACTTATGCATACACATATGCCAAATCATTATGTTCATCAACATGAACATACAAACACTAGATAACGAATATCATGACAATTCAACGTAATAAATCTCATGTTCAACAACATGAATAATCACACGCATGCTCAAAATACCAATATAAATATATTGCGATACTTGCCTCGAAGATGGCAAGAACGAAACACTTCAATGACCTCAACACACTCGAAGGTCGCCTCCTTCGATCAACGTAGCAAGCTCGATTCTTAACAAAAGAAATGATATACAAATCATTTCAAGTCGAACGATTGCCTAACAATTCGGTCTACGGCCAAAAAGCTCAAAATAAACAATCTGCCTGGACTGCTTAGCGTGCGCTACGTACTCTACGTAACGTGCGCTAAGCGTGCCTATTAGCGTACGCTATCGTATAAGCCTAGCGTACGCTAGCCACGGACTGACAGTTTTGACTCGGCTGATATCATAACGTACGTTACGTACGTATCGTGCGTTAACTTATCCCCGATAGCGCACGTTAACTTACGTATGTTAGCGTGCGCTAATCGTGCATGGCAGATTACTACTGACATAAAACTGGGTTGAATGGTGATGAACTCATGAATTCTATGGTGATAAAACAAGTCATCCTCAAGCATATCATGCTAATAAGGTTTGTGGAAGTTCTATGATTATGAGATACAAATATACGGATAATCATCTCAACATCATAATTCATCTTCGATCTTCAAGAAAATATTCTAAGTTCCGTTCGTCCTACGTTCCAAAACGCATGATTCCACTGTGTAAAACGTAACAACTGGGTAGTATCCGTCTACTGATCACAAGTCGGTTTGAAAATGCTTAGGAGTCCATATACTAAAAACGGTTCAAAGGTTCCTACGATATATGGTGCCGATACGTCAAAAGTATCCTTCTAACATGTGATGACCGATTATAAACGAAATAACTGGCTATCAAAACATGATCAAACGTCCTTAAGAACATTACTAATATCGGTGAAGAATCACCTACCTCAAAGTAGTGAAGAACACGGAGGAAATCGAAGCAATCCAACACCGAAGGCTTGAACACCAATCTCCAATGATATACGATCCTCAATCACGAGCTAGGATGTTGATATGAAGTGTTTAGGATGAAGGAAGTTATACTCTAAGTATAAGAAGTCGGATATAGGAGAAGAAGGAATTGAAATTACAAAAAGGATGTTATCCTATTTATAGGAAATGATTATTAGCGCGCGCTAGTCCCTGCTCGTAGCGTGTGCTAACGGCTTCCTGAATTCACTGTACTCGGCACTTAGCGCGCTGTCACGGCGACAGTCGACAACGAGACAGGTGTGCGCAGACGTTCGCACAGGGTGCCGAGGGACCGGCACGAGCAGGACGCCATGGATGGCATCGGGCTGCATGTGAAGAGTCAGCCTTCAGGACGACGTGACCGGACGGAGAGTCACGCGAGTAAGCCGTGGGAGGAGCACGGACGCCGCTATGGGAAGCGGATCGCCCAAGGGGCATTGCGGACAGGACATGTCCGGATGTCCCGCAGGCAAGGCCTTGAGCAAGGCGGACAGCAGCGATCGTGTGGGACAAGGCACGACGGACAAGGCCGAGTGCAGGAACATGACTCGAGATAGCGGCCGGACGCGGCGTGGGATGCCGGGCGCGGCAGCGTCTTGTGCGCGCGCACGCACGCGAGGTGCGAGAGAGACCCTCCCCTATAATAGGCTTAGACGGAAAAAGCCTTGTGGGGGCGTGGGCATTGAAAAGCCGAGGAGCCACTCGGCGGGAAAGACTCGGCCTAAGCAACTAGAAGCGGACCGGCTTGGTCCAGGAGGTTCGGGAAGAGTCTGGAACATTGTAGAGACGGGCCCAGATGGTCGGGCCGAGACGGGCCGGTGCGGGCCGGGACGGGCCGATGCGGGCCGGGACGGACAGAGACGGGCCGGCGCCCGGGATGATGGAAGAACCTTCTAGGACCCTCCTAGAAGGATGTAGCACTTGAAGGTTGTGGAGTATTCTAGATTGTACTTAGTCTTGTACTTGGTAGAATACTCTAGAATGTGTTTGTAAGACTTGTATATTGTAGACAAGTGTGGATGATTCTAGAGTTAGGTTCTAGAATTATAATGTTGTAGATAGGTCTAGAACCCTCCAAATGAGGAGGTGGAGTAGAATGTTCTAGGTTCCTAGGAGTAGTATAAATAGGTGAGGGGGAGGCTCATTTGCAACCAACCCTCAAAGACTCAACATTCTTGTATTGTGAAGTGTTTGTGAAATAGTGAAGTGTTTTACTCTCAACTCCCAAGTGTTTAAACCCCTTCTTACATACTTAGCAACCGAGTGGTTAAGGCTTACTAGCTAGATCGAGACAATTATAGTCTAGTGCCGCACGGGTCCGAAGAGCTTTCGAGTGCTCAAACCCAACCCCGTGACAAGTGGTATCGGAGCCACGCTAGTGGTTCAAGGAACTTCCGCATTGAGACGTTGCTGAGAGGTTTTGTGCAAGGAGGACCGATGGAGACTACGTCCAGCGTCACCAAAGTTCAACCCGGCCAGGAGAAGGACAAGTCCAGGAAAGGGTCTAGGGACAAGTCCGTGGAGAGAGGTGTTGCCATGGAAGCACGAGTGGCTCGGCTGGAGGAAACCATGGGCAGACACGAAGATGCTCTTGAGGCATGGAGCAGAGTGGCCGATCAGGTGACGGAGATGAGCGAGTCGTTGGAGGAGCTTGAGAATCGGGTGACGGTCACCCTTAACGCGTTGCGACGCGACTTGTGTGAGGAGATCCTTGAAGCTGTCACGAAAGAGGTTCGGTCGACGATCGCAGCCTTTCGAGAGGAGATCGTAGGGAGGATCGAGACCATCGAGGGAAGGACAGCACTGTACGAGCGGGCGATGGCCCACGGTCGGGACCAGCGAGGTGTGGCACCCCATCGAATCGACATCCCCCGGCCGTGTTCGTTCCAAGGATCGCGGAATGGTAGGGAAGTGGATGACTTCCTGTGGAACATGGAGCGTTACATTGGTGCATCGGGAATAGCAGATGATGCGACCAAATTGCAGACGGCTCCATTCTTCTTAGCAGATGTGGCGCTGCTATGGTGGAGAAGGCGCGAAACAGAGATCGCGCGTGGTACATGTCGGATGGAGACATGGGAGGATTTCAAGGCCGAGTTCAAGCGGCAGTTTTACCTGGAGAATGTTGAGTTTGAGGTCCGGGCTAGGTTGAAGGAGTTGACACACAGCAAGACGATCAAGGACTATGTGAAGGAGTTCCAGGAGATCGTGCTGGAGTTGCCTAGCCTTAGTGAGCAGGAAGCTTTGTTCGCGTTCGTGGATGGACTGAAACCGTTGGCAAAGTTGGAGGTGCAGAGGGCCAAGGCACAGAACGTGTCCGAGGCGATTGCGATAGCGGAGCGGCTGATCGAGTTAAAACCAGCCGGGGAGAGCCGGAAGTCCAGGAGGGACGAGGACAGCATCGGTACGCAGGACAAGTCGTACCAGGGTGCGGATAGGGGCGCGAGGATGGCCAGGCCCAAGGATGGCAAGCAGTCAGGATGGGCTCGGACTTGCCATGGGTGCGGGAGTGCATGTAATACCCGAGATTTCTGTTATGTAATTGGAACTTGTGATATTGTAATGATTGTACTATTGTCTGAGTACTATTTTCCGTATTTCATAATCCGATGTTATCGAGCATATGATTTCATGTTTGTGATTTGAAGATTGTAATTGTGCGCATGTAGCGCACGCTACCAGCTATGCATAGCGTGCGCTAACGTGGATTCATAGCGCACGCTACTGAGGGTCATTAGCGCACGCTATGCGTGGTCAAATTGATTGAGACGTGCGGTAGGTGAGATCTGGCCGGGGGACCCTTGTCGGATCGTGTCGAATGAACCTGGACGGCTTTCGGGAAAAGCCAAGTCAACGCCTTAGCGCACGCTACAGGCATGTGAATAGCGCACGCTAAGTGCTGACTTCAGTTAAGTCAGAGAGCCGTTAGCGCACGCTACGAACAAGGATTAGCGCGCGCTAATGGCCATTTATTATAAATAGGACAACATCCTATTCGTGATTTCAGTTCTTTCTCCTCCCATAAACCGAACTCTTACACTTAGAACATAACTCCCTTCGTCCTAAACACTTCATATCAACCTCCTAATTCGAGATTGAAGATCGTATATCATTGGAGATTGGTGTTCAAGCCTTCGGTGTTGGATTGCTTCATTTTCCTCCGTGTTCTTCACTACTTTGAGGTAGGTGATTCTTCACTGATGTTAGTAATGTTCCTAAGGAAGTTTGAATCATGTTCTGGTAGCAAGTATTTCGTTTATAATCGGTCATCACATGTTAGAAGGATGCTTTTGACGTATCGGCACTACATATCGTATGAACCTTTGAACCATCTTATTATAAGGACTCCTAAGCATGTTCAAATCGAGTTATGATCAGTAACCGGATATTTACCCAGTTGATACGTTTTACACGATGGAATCATGTGTTTTGGAACGTAGAACAAATGGAACTTAGATTATTTCTTGGAGATCGTAGATAAATTATGATGTTGAGTTGACTATCCGTATATTCGTATTTCATAACCATAAAACTTCCACAAACCTTATTAGTATGATATGCCCGAGGATAACTTGTATTATCATGGTAGAATTCATGAGTTCTTCACCATTCAACCCAGTTTTCGGTTTGCAGTATTCTGCCATGCAAGATTAGCGCACGCTAACATGTGTGAGTTAACGTGCGCTATCGAGGTCCAGTTAACGCATAATACGTACGTAGCGTGCGTTATATATCGGCCGGTGCAAACTGTCAGTTCGTAACTAGCGCACGCTAGTCTTACCCGATAGCGTACGCTAACAGGCCTGCTTAGCGCACGTTACGTAGAGTATGTAGCGCACGCTAAGATCCCGATGCATTGCTTATTTTGAGCTTTTCGGCCGTAGACCAAATTGTTAGGCCATCGTTCGACTTGAGATGATTTGTATATCGTTCTTTTTGTTAAGGTTCGAGCCGGTTACGTTGATCGAAGGAGGCGGCCTTCGAGTGTGTTGAGATCATCGAAGTATTTCGTCTTGCCATTTTCGAGGCAAGTATCATATGTCGAGTTCGATTTATATTGAATCTTTGATCATGCTTGTGGTTTTGTTCATATTGTTGAATATGAGATGTATTTCAAAATTCTCATGATATGGGTTGATTATTTGTTCGTATTGATGAACATATTGAAATGCATATGTGTATGCATAGTTGATTGATTTATGGTATAAATGATCCGAGGGGATCATGAGGATCTATCTTGAGGCGCTGGATCGAATGTCCACCATGCGTTGGTCCGACGGGATCATCATGGGGATCTATCTTGAGGGCGCTTGGATCGTGGACGGGTTTTCCACCATGCGTTGGTCCGACGGGATCATCATGGGGATCTATACCAAGGGCGCTGGATCATTGGATTACCTGTATTGTGTTGATGGAATCGTGAGGATTCGCATCGTTGGATTCCGTAGCGGAAGTCCGTTTTGCATGTTTTATGATGCATTGATGATTTATTGTATTATGATACTTGTACTAGCATCGTTTTGCTAACCCCTTCGGGAGTGGACATTGTTTTGATGTTCGGGTAGCCGAGGAGCGGGGAGGCAACCACGATGCAAACGGAGACGATGAAATGGCTCGGTGATGTGATTGATGTTATTGTTGTTGAGAGTTGTCTTCTTGTTTCGTTTAGTACTCGAGCACGCCTGTTTTAATAATGTCCTTTCGATATGGTTGTATAAATTAACTCTTTGATCGGTTGAATCAAATATGTCTTTAAACTTGATTTATACGATTGGTTTATATTTACACTCTTTTTAAAATTAGCCTTGTAAATCCTTACCTAAAGGGTTTACGGTATGTAATTATTCCGAATATCTCGGGGTGTTACGAATATGGTATCGAAGCTAAGATTCATGGATATCTTGGCATCGGGTTAGTTGGATGCATTTCGTTATTTGATTATTGGTCGTTCGTAACATCAACTGCTTGAGCCGGCATCGTCGTGTGGACCGTGGTTGTAAGTTTCCTAAATCTCAAATACTACCGTTTTATTTTATTCATGATTTGTGAACATTGATGGATGTACTTTTAGAAAGTTTGCCTGGATATTGAGTATTTATGTTTACGGTATGTTGAGAGGAGGTCGTGGACGCGACGCTGGCCGGACGGATGTGGAAATGCGAGACAAGAAGAGTCGGTATCTACCCCGAGAGATAACCGCTAGTCAAACGGATTCCCATTAGGGGGACAACAGGATCGGCAAATAATAATGCGAGATCCTAACGTGCGGGAGTGCTTGGCAGTGGTTGCCCGGATAAACCAATTTGCTCGGGTTGTGGATCGCATGCGCAGGGCGATGGGACGGCAACATAACGTGGAAAACCGGGAGATAAATGGCTTGCAAGTGATCAAATTGCATCCTCCGAAATTTGATGGTTCGACCGAGACGCTTTCTTGGGATCACCGTGAAGGAATTAGAGAAGATTTTGCGAGGATTAATTGTCCCAACGATAGGAAGGTTCCGGTCGCCCGGTATCTTCTCGACAGGGAGGCTTTCGGCGGTGGGAGGCCATTCGGCCAGGAGGAGCATAATGTTGATAGACCAAATTCAAATTGATGATGGAGGCGCGATTGTCCTCGCCTGATTAGAGAGGCCCGAGTTCGGGAGTTTTTCACCGCAAAATTCGAAGCAACTATGACGGACGTGATTAAGACTTTTAATCACCAAATGACTTATGTGCGCCACAGTCGGGACCGAGGCGGAAAGGATTTTCCATTTTGACATGCGAATGAAGCGGAAATTCAGCAATACATGTCGGATTTGATTGTACCACCTTGAGCGAAGATCGTGGACAAGGCGTTGGCTATGATATGAAGGAAGCGTGAGAGAGAAATCGCGGAAGCAAAGAAAGCGAAGGTGTCGGCAACTTCACGGAGAATAAGAATAGCGGGCCCGCCGGGTCGGTCCTCTTTTCACTCATCCAGAGACCTCCGCATCCTTCTCGAGGAGGAAAGAAGTTCCGGCGGCACCAACTATTTGAGACGCGGGGAAGAAGTGTTATAAGCGTGGAAAAGCGGGACATGTTCGGCGTGATTGTTTCGCGCTGCGTGACTGTTTGAGTGTGGACAGAAGGACATCGCGCAGCGTTTTGTGGGAATGCGACCCGATCTCTTGGTACTCGCACTCCGGCTCGATTCGAAGGAGACGAGTGTGAACCGACGCAACAGTGGATTTCAGTGAGCGTTGGGAAAAGAGAGGCATCCAGTCTTTGGGTCCGTTCCTCGCGTATTTATGAGATGAAGAAGGATGATCGAACACAACTGTTGCATCAGGTACAATTCAGATCCTTTTGCAACTTGATTAGTGTTTTATTCGATTCCGGAGCTACACATTCTTTTGTATCATTGAACTGTGTTAATCGTTTAAAAATCTCGTGCTTGTATGATTGTGAACCTTATGTTGTGGGATTACCTAGCGGAGAGAAAATTGTGGGAACCCTAGAAGTTAGGGACTTTCCAGTAACTATAGGAGGGAGAGATTGGCCATCGAACCTTATTGTGGTTGACATTTACGGTGACGATTTAACTCTCGGAGATGATTGGCTCAACCGTTATGGAGCTATTCTGAATTACCGAGAGAGAGTCATTTCCATCATTGCTGATGACGGGTCTGAGCACTTATTCCGAGGATGGAGACCAGGAAGCTCGGGAAAATTGATCAAGGTAATGAAAGCCGTGAAATTACTGAAACAGGGATGTCAGGGACTCTGGTGCTATGCCATGAAGAAAGAGGAAGGAGTAGAGCTCTCATCTATTTCAGTTGTGAATGAGTTTTCAGATGTTTTTCCTGACGAACTACCTGGATTACCTCCGCAGAGAGAAGTGGAATTCACTATCGAATTAGAGCCTGGAGCAGCTCCTATTTCCAGAGCACCATACCGCATGGCGCCAACCGAGATGTATGAACTCAAGAAACAACTAGAGGAATTGTTGCAGAAGGGTTATATTCAACCGAGCGTTTCTCCTTGGGGAGCGCCGTTCTCTTTGTCGGAAGAAAGACGGATCCCTCCGTGTGTATTGACTACAGGAGCTCAACAAGATGACAATCAAGAATAAGTATCCTATACCTCGGATCGACGACTTGTTTGATCAACGCAAGGGGCAAGGATATTCTCAAAGATTGACTTGCGATCGGGATACCACCACCGAGAATTAAGGAATCGGATATACCAAAATCGCTTTGAGATCCGGTATGGGCATTATGAATTTGTAGTAATGCCATTTGGACTTACCAATGCTCTGCGGTATTCATGCAATTGATGAATCGGGTTTTCTTGGAGTACTTGGATAAATTTGTGGTCGTTTTCATTGACGACATCTTGATATATTCGAGGGACGCAGAGGAACATGCCGAACATTTACGTGTGGTTTTGAGCATCTTGAGAAAGGAACATTTGTATGCTAAGCTATCAAAATGTTAGTTTAGGCAAAAGGAAGTAACTTTCAATGGTCATGTGATATCGGTGATGGAGTTCGGGTGGACCGAAGAAAGTCAAGCGATCTTGGAATGGGAAGTTCCTAGCAACGTGAAAGTAGTCCGAAGCTTCTTTGGACTTGCTGGATATTATCGCCGCTTTGTTGCGGGATTTTCCAAAATTGCTCGTCCGCTCACTCAGCTGTTACAGAAAACTCAATAGTTCACGTGGAATGAGAAGTGCCAGGCTGGTTTTGACGAACTTAGGAGGAGACTGACGACACCTATATTAGCTTGCCCAGAGGAACCGTGGATTCATGGTATCTGGCCGACGCTACAAATCGGGGTTTGGGTTGTGTGTTGATGCGAAGGATAAAGTGATTGCTTATGCTTCTCGACAATTGAAACCGTCTGAAGTTAATTACCCGACTCATGATCCGGAGTGGCGGTAGTGGTCTTTGCCTTGAAAATTTGGCGACATTATTTATGCGGCACTCATTGTCGAGATCTTCTGAGACCATAAGAGCCTCAAGTACATTTTCAGTCAGAAAGAATTAAACATGAGGCAGAGAAGGTGGCTAGAATTGATCAAGGATTACGACTTGGAGATTCTCTATCATTCGGGAAAAGCAAATGTAGTAGCCGATGCTTTGAGCCGTAAACCTGTTTCCCTTCGAGTGTTGGAAGCACTTACGTCCCAAACCAGTATTCAACGAGAACTGATCCGCGAGGGGATTGAAGTATGGGCACCAGGAATCCAAGGGCAACTTTATGTGATGGAACTAACTTCATCACTAGTCGAGGAGATCAAGTCTAAACAATTGAACGATTCTTTAATCCTTCGATTATGCGACGAAGTAAAGAAATGAAAAGCCCCAGGATTCGTGATACAAGATGATGGAGTTCTGAGATTTCAAAGTCGACTTTGCGTTCCCGATGATGATGATTTGAGAAGGACTATTCTGAAGGAAGCTCACATCGCGCCCTATTCTATTCACCCGGGCAGCAGTAAGATGTATAAGGATTTAAAGCAAAACTTTTGGTGGGGGAATATGAAGAAGGACGTAGCAGTGCGTTTGAAGTGTTTGACTTGTCAGCAGGTTAAGATTGAGCATCAGCGACCTGCCGGGATGTTAAAGCCGCTTCCGATCCCGGAATGGAAGTGGGAGGACATTTTGATGGATTTCATCACCCGTATGCCAAGGACTAGAACGGGAATGAACATGATTTGGGTTGTAGTTGATCGACTAACCAAGTCGGCTCATTTACTAGGGATTAAAGATACATGGGGACCCAAGAGATTGGCGCGAGTATTTATTGCGGAGATAGTCAGATTGCATGGGACGCCAAAGACCATTGTTTCAGATCGAGATGGTCGTTTCGTGTCGCACTTCTGGAGGGCAGTGCACAGGGCTTTGGGGACCGAGCTAAACTTTAGCACAGCTTATCATCCCCAAACGGACGGTCAGTCCGAAAGGACTATTCAGACTGTAGAAGACATGCTTAGAGCCTGTGCCTTGGATTGGTCAACTGATTGGGAAGTTCATTTACCATTAGTTGAATTCACCTACAATAATAGTTGGCATGCTTCAATTAAGATGGCACCATTTGAATCTTTGTATGGGAGAAGATGCCGATCACCCCTGTGTTGGGATGATTCTTCGGATTTGATCGGGACGGAACCGGAATTGATTATTCAGACTCAAGAGAAGATAGATTTGATTCGGGAAAGACTGTTGACTGCCCAGAGTCGACAGAAATCTTATGCAGACATACGTCGTCGCCCTCTAGAGTTCGACGTTGGTGACCATGTACTATTGAAGGTGTCTCCTACACGAGGGATTTTCCGCTTTGGGAGAAGAGGCAAGCTTAGTCCAAGATATATCGGACCATTCGAGATCCTCGAGAGAATTAGAGATTTAGCGTACAGGTTGGCCTTACCGCCATCACTGAGTCACGTTCACAATGTGTTTCACGTATCCCAACTGTGGAAGTATGTGCCGGACCCCAGTCACGTCATTGATTTCGATGAGATCGAGATAGCTAATGATGGCACCTTCGAAGAGAGACCAATCAAGATACTTGAGAACCGGATCAAACAATTGAGGAATAAACCAATACACTTGGTTAAAGTACAATGGTCACGACATGGAGTCGAAGAGGCCACTTGGGAAACGGAAGACGGTATGAAGGCTAGATATCCGGAGTTGTTTTCATCTTAAGTTTCGGGACGAAACTTCTTTTTAGGGAGGAAGGATGTAATACCCGAGATTTCTGTTATGTAATTGGAACTTGTGATATTGTAATGATTGTACTATTGTCTAAGTACTATTTTCCGTATTTCATAATCCGATGTTATCGAGCGTATGATTTCATGTTTGTGATTTGAAGATTGTAATTCTGCGCATGTAGCGCACGCTACCAGCTATGCATAGCGTGCGCTAACGTGGATTCATAGCGCACGCTACTGAGGGTCATTAGCGCACGCTATGCGTGGTCAAATTGATTGAGACGTGCGGTAGGTGAGATCTGGCCGGGGGACCCTTGTCGGATCGTGTCGAATGAACCTGGACGGCTTTCGGGAAAAGCCAAGTCAACGCCTTAGCGCACGCTACAGGCATGTGAATAGCGCACGCTAAGTGCTGACTTCAGTTAAGTCAGAGAGCCGTTAGCGCACGCTACGAACAGGGATTAGCGCGCGCTAATGGCCATTTATTATAAATAGGACAACATCCTATTTGTGATTTCAGTTCTTTCTCCTCCCATAAACCGAACTCTTACACTTAGAACATAACTCCCTTCGTCCTAAACACTTCATATCAACCTCCTAATTCGAGATTGAAGATCGTATATCATTGGAGATTGGTGTTCAAGCCTTCGGTGTTGGATTGCTTCATTTTCCTCCGTGTTCTTCACTACTTTGAGGTAGGTGATTCTTCACTGATGTTAGTAATGTTCCTAAGGAAGTTTGAATCATGTTCTGGTAGCAAGTATTTCGTTTATAATCGGTCATCACATGTTAGAAGGATGCTTTTGACGTATCGGCACTATATATCGTATGAACCTTTGAACCATCTTATTATAAGGACTCCTAATCATGTTCAAATCGAGTTATGATCGAATCGGATATTTACCCGATTGATACGTTTTACACGATGGAATCATGTGTTTTGGAACGTAGAACAAATGGAACTTAGATTATTTCTTGGAGATCGTAGATGAATTATGATGTTGAGTTGACTATCCGTATATTCGTATTTCATAACCATAAAACTTCCACAAACCTTATTAGTATGATATGCCCGAGGATAACTTGTATTATCATGGTAGAATTCATGAGTTCTTCACCATTCAACCTGGGCTTTTGCGATTCTCACATGCAAGATTAGCGCACGCTAACATGTGTGAGTTAACGTGCGCTATCGAGGTCCAGTTAACGCATAATACGTACGTAGCGTGCGTTATATATCGGCCGGTGCAAACTGTCAGTTCGTAACTAGCGCACGGTAGTCTTACCCGATAGCGTACGCTAACAGGCCTGCTTAGCGCACGTTACGTAGAGTATGTAGCGCACGCTAAGCAGTCCAGACAGATTGCTTATTTTGAGCTTTTCGGCCGTAGACCAAATTGTTAGGCCATCGTTCGACTTGAGATGATTTGTATATCGTTCTTTTTGTTAAGGTTCGATCCGGTTACGTTGATCGAAGGAGGCGGCCTTCGAGTGTGTTGAGATCATCGAAGTATTTCGTCTTGCCATTTTCGAGGCAAGTATCATATGTCGAGTTCGATTTATATTGAATCTTTGATCATGCTTGTGGTTTTGTTCATATTGTTGAATATGAGATGTATTTGAAAATTCTCATGATATGGGTTGATTATTTGTTCGTATTGATGAACATATTGAAATGCATATGTGTATGCATAGTTGATTGATTTATGGTATAAATGATCCGAGGGGATCATGAGGATCTATGCTGAGGGCGCTGGATCGAATGTCCACCATGCGTTGGTCCGACGGGATCATCATGGGGATCTATGCTGAGGGCGCCGGATCGCTGGATGGGTTTTCCACCATGCGTTGGTCCGACGGGATCATCATGGGGATCTATACCAAGGGCGCTGGATCGCTGGATTACCTGTATTGTGTTGATGGAATCGTGAGGATTCACATCGTTGGATTCCGATGACGGAAGTCCGTTTTGCATGTTTTATGATGCATTGATGATTTATTGTATTATGATACTTGTACTAGCATCGTTTTGCTAACCCCTTCGGGGGTGGACATTGTTTTGATGTTCGGGTAGCCGAGGAGCGGGGAGGCAACCACGATGCAAACGGAGACGATGAAATGGCTCAGTGATGTGATTGATGTTATTGTTGTTGAGAGTTGTCTTCTTGTTTCGTTTAGTACTCGAGTACGTCTGTTTTAATAATGTTCTTTCGATATGGTTGTATAAATTAACTCTTTGATCGGTTGAATCAAATATGTCTTTAAACTTCAGTTGTACGATTGGTTTATATTTACACTCTTTTTAAAATTAGCCTTGTAAATCCTTACCTAAAGGGTTTACGGCGCTGTAATTATTCCGAATATCTCGGGGTGTTAGAGTGCAGACCATCTCGTAGCAGCGTGTCCGAAGAAGAAGAAATGCGAGATTTGCTGGAGCACGGAGCATTCGACGAGGCAATGCTCGAAGTTTCCGAGGGTAGCCGCCATGGAGTACACCAAGGCACGGGACGATGCCGAGGGTGATGGGACATCGATGGCGCTTCAGGTGTTGAACTCAGCCATAGGGATGGCATCGCGGGACGGAGCACCGCTTGAGGGAAACTTGTTGTATGCGACGGGGCTGATCAATGGGAAACCCGTCAAGGCGTTGGTCGACACAGGGGCCGATTACAACTACATTGACGAGGCTGAAGCACAGAGGTTGGGGCTTCAGGTCATCGAGGGACGGGGCTGGATGAAGTCGAATAATGCACCACCCGTTCGAGTTACAGGGGTCGCTAATGGGGTGCGACTAAAGATAGGCACGTGGGAACCGCACGTGCA
This sequence comes from Orobanche coerulescens, assembly GCA_033398695.1. Lineage (NCBI taxonomy): Eukaryota > Viridiplantae > Streptophyta > Magnoliopsida > Lamiales > Orobanchaceae > Orobanche > Orobanche coerulescens. The sequence continues at coordinate 9,510,076 of CM065801.1, read as the reverse complement.
CTTCAAGGTGACGAGCATGGATGATCGGGACATAATATTGGGCATGGACTTCCTGAGTAAGAACAATGTTGGAGTTGTTCCGCATAAGAGGGCGTTGTACGTGTGTGATCAAGTCAAGCTGCAGGAAATACACTTGACCACAGAGCCTTCGGGACAAGCTATGTCGGCACTCAAGTACGTGAGGAAGCTTGAGGAGGAGCCGAGTTACCACCTTGGAGCAGTTCGGTTCATCGAGGGGCCGCCACGTCGCCGAGGACGTCTACGAAATGGGCGGGGGAGAATGTCCCGGCCGACAGTCGACAACGAGACAGGTGTGCGCAGACGGTCGCACAGGGTGCCGAGGGACCGGCACGAGCAGGACGCCATGGATGGCATCGGGCTGCATGTGAAGAGTCACCAGGCAGCGTGACCGGACGGAGAGTCACGCGAGTAAGCCGTGGGAGGAGCACGGACGCCGCTATGGGAAGCGGATCGCCCAAGGGGCATTGCGATGAGACATGTCCGGATCGTCCGGCAAAGGCAGGGGCGCGGGCAAGGCCGGATGAAAGCAGCAGCCGTGGTGGGACAAGGCACGACAGGACAAGGCCGAGTGCGGGAACAGGACTCGAGCCGGGCGGCCGGACGCGGCGTGGGATGCCGGGCGCGGCCGCGTGTGGAGCGCACGCGCGAGGTGCGAGAGAGACCCTCCCCTATAATAGGCTTAGACGGAAAAAGCCTTGTGGGCAGACATTGAAAAGCTGAGGAGCCACTCAGCAGGAAAGACTCGACCGGAAGCAACTAGAAGCGGACCGGCTTGGTCCAGGAGGTTCGGGAAGAGTCTGGAACATTGTAGAGACGGGCCCAGATGGTCGGGCCGAGACGGGCCGGTGCGGGCCGGGACGGGCCGATGCGGGCCGGGACGGACAGAGACGGGCCGGGCGCCCGGGATGATGGAAGAACCTTCTAGGACCCTCCTAGAAGGATGTAGCACTTGAAGGTTGTGGAGTATTCTAGATTGTACTTAGTCTTGTACTTGGTAGAATACTCTAGAATGTGTTTGTAAGACTTGTATATTGTAGACAAGTGTGGATGATTCTAGAGTTAGGTTCTAGAATTGTAATGTTGTAGATAGGTCTAGAACCCTCCAAATGAGGAGGTGGAGTAGAATGTTCTAGGTTCCTAGGAGTAGTATAAATAGGTGAGGGGGAGGCTCATTTGCAACCAACCCTCAAAGACTCAACATTCTTGTATTGTGAAGTGTTTGTGAAATAGTGAAGTGTTTTACTCTCAACTCTCAAGTGTTTAAACCCCTTCTTACATACTTAGCAACCGAGTGGTTAAGGCTTACTAGCTAGATCGAGACAATTCTAGTCTAGTGCCGCACGGGTCCGAAGAGCTTTCGAGTGCTCAAACCCGACCCCGTGACAGCGCGCTATTCTCATGTCAGTAGCGTGCGCTAAGGCGTTGACTCGGCTTTTCCCGAAAGCCGTCCAGGTTCATCCCGACACAATCCGACAGGGGTCCCCGGCCTATTCTCACCTACCGCACGTCTCAATCAAATTGACCACGCATAGCGTGCGCTAATGTTCCTTTGTAGCGTGCGCTATTGAGTCCATGTTAGCGTACGCTACACATAGCCGATAGCGTGCGCTACATGCGCAGAATAGCAATTTCTAAATCACATACATGAAATCATACGCTCGACAACATCGGATTATGAAATACGGAGAATAATACTCATATCAAGTACAACAATTACAATATCACAAGTTCCAAATACATATCAGAAATCTCGGGTATTACATCATTCCTCCCTAAAAAGAAGTTTCGTCCCGAAACTTAAGATGAAAACAACTCTGGATATCTAGCCTTCATACTGTCCTCCGTTTCCCAAGTGGCTTCTTCGACTCCGTGTCGTGACCATTGTACTCTAACCAAGTGTATTGGTTTATTCCTCAATTGTTTGATCCGACTCTCAAGTATCTTGATTGGTCTCTCTTCGAAGGTGCCATCATTAGCTATCTCGATCTCGTCGAAATCAATGACATGACTGGGGTCCGGTACATACTTCCGCAATTGGGATACGTGAAACACATTGTGAACGTGACTCAGCGATGGCGGTAAGACCAACCTGTATGCTAAATCTCCAACTCTCTCGAGGATCTCGAATGGTCCGATATATCTTGGACTAAGCTTACCTCTCCTCCCAAAACGGAAAATCCCTCGTGTAGGAGACACCTTCAATAGTACATGGTCCCCAGCGTCGAACTCTAGAGGGCGACGACGTACATCTGCATAAGACTTCTGTCGACTCTGGGCAGTCAACAATCTTTCTCGAATCAAAGCTATCTTCTCTTGAGTCTGAATAATCAATTCCGGTTCCGTCCCGATCAAATCCGAAGAATCATCCCAACACAGGGGTGATCGACATCTTCTCCCGTACAAAGCTTCAAATGGTGCCATCTTAATAGAAGCATGCCAACTGTTATTATAGGTGAACTCGATCAAGGGCAAGTGAACTTCCCAATCAGTTGACCAATCTAATGCACAAGCTCTAAGCATGTCCTCTACTGTCTGTATAGTCCTTTCGGACTGACCGTCCGTTTGGGGATGATAAGCCGTGCTAAAGTTGAGCTCAGTTCCCAAAGCCATGTGAACTGCTTTCCAGAAGCGCGACACGAAACGACCATCTCGATCCGAAATAATGGTCTTCGGCGTCCCATGCAATCTGACTATCTCCGCAATAAATACTCGCGCCAATCTCTTGGGTCCCCATGTATCTTTAATCCCTAGGAAATGAGCCGACTTGGTTAGTCGATCAACTACAACCCAAATCATGTTCATTCCCATTCTAGTCCTTGGCATACTGGTGATGAAATCCATTGAGATGTCCTCCCACTTCCATTCAGGGACCGGAAGCAGCTTTAACATTCCGGCAGGTCGCTGATGTTCAATCTTAACCTGCTGACAAGTCAAGCACTTCGAAACGGACTCTGCTACGTCCTTCTTCATATTCCCCCACCAGAAATTTTGTTTTAAATCCTTATACATCTTATCACTTTGCCGGGTGAATGGAATATGGCGCGCTGTGAGCTTCCTTCAGAATAGTCCGTCTCAAATCACCATCATCGGGAACGCAAAGTCGACTCTGAAATCTCAGAACTCCATCATCTTGTATCACGAATCCTGGGGCTTTTCCTTTCTTTACTTCATCACATAATCGAAGGATCAGAGAATCGTCCAACTGCTTAAACTTGATCTCCTCGACTAGTGATGAAGTCAGTTCCATCACATAAAGTTGCCCCTGGATTCCTGGTGCCCATACTTCAATCCCTTCGCGGATCAGTTCTCGTTGAATACTGGTTTGGGATGTAAGTGCTTCCAACACTCGAAGAGAAACAGGTTTACGGATCAATGCATCGGCTACTACGTTTGCTTTCCCCGGATGATAGAGAATCTCCAAGTCGTAATCCTTGATCAATTCCAGCCACCTTCTCTGCCTCATGTTTAATTCTTTCTGACTGAAAATGTACTTGAGGCTCTTATGATCGGTAAAGATCTGACAATGAGTGCCGTACAAATAATGTCTCCAAATTTTCAAACCAAAGACTACAGCTGCTAGCTCCAGATCATGAGTCGGGTAATTAACCTCGTATGGTTTCAACTGCCGAGAAGCATAGGCAATTACCTTCTCCTTTTGCATCAACACACATCCTGCACTCGATTTGAAGCGTCGCTGTAAACCATGAATCCATCAGTTCCATCTGGCAATGCTAAGATAGGTGCTGTCGTCAGTCTCTTCTTAAGTTCATCGAAACCAGCCTGGCATTTCTCATCCCACTTGAACTTTTGAGTTTTCTGCAACAGCTGAGTGAGCGGACGAGAAATCTTGGAAAGTCCCTCTACAAAGCGGCGATAATATCCAGCAAGTCTTAAGAAACTCCGGACTTCTTTCACGTTATTAGGGGCTTCCCATTCCAAGATTGCTTCGACTTTCTTTGGGTCCACCTGAACTCCGTCAGCTGATATCACATGCCCAAGGAAAGTTACTTCCCTAAGCCAGAACTAGCATTTTGAAAGCTTTGCATACAGCTGTTCCTTCCTCAAGGTGCTCAAAACCATACGCAAATGTTCGGCATGCTCCTCTGCGTCCTTCGAATATATCAAGATGTCATCAATGAAGACGACCACAAATTTATCCAAGTATTCCAAGAATACCCGATTCATCAATTGCATGAATACCGCAGGAGCATTGGTAAGTCCAAATGGCATTACTACAAATTCATAATGCCCGTACCGGGATCTGAAAGTAGATTTCGGTATATCCGATTCCTTAATTCTCAACTGGTGGTATCCTGATCGCAAGTCAATCTTCGAGAATACCCTTGCCCCTTGCAGTTGATCAAACAAGTCGTCGATCCGAGGTCTAGGGTACTTATTCTTGATCGTCATCTTGTTGAGCTCCCTATAATCAATACACAGTCGGAGGGATCCGTCTTTCTTCCGGACAAAGAGAACGGGCGCTCCCCAAGGAGAAACGCTAGGTTGGATATAGCCCTTCTGTAACAATTCCTCCAGTTGCCTCTTGAGTTCATACATCTCGGTTGGCGCCATGCGGTATGGTGCTCTGGAAATAGGAGCTGCTCCAGGCTCTAATTCGATAGTGAATTCCACTTCTCTCTGTGCAGGTAACCCAGGTAGTTCGTCAGGAAATACATCTGAGAACTCATTCACAACTGAAATAGACGAGAGCTCTACTCCTTCCTCTTTCCTCATGGCACAGCACCAAAGTCCGTGACATCCCTGCTTCAGTAATTTCACGGCTTTCATTGCTTTGATCAATTTTCCCGAGCTTCCTGGTCTCCATCCTCGGAATAAGTGTTCAGATCCGTCATCAGCAATGATAGAAATGACTCTCTCTCGGTAATTCAGAATAGCTCCATAACGGTTGAGCCAATCGTCTCCGAGAATTAAATCGTCATCATAGATGTCAACTACAATAAGATTCGATGGCCAATCTCTCCCTCCTATAGATACTGGAAAATCTCTAACTTCTAGGGTTCCGACAATTCTCTCTACACTCTGCAAACCCACAACATATGGTTCACAATCAGATAAACACGAGATTTTTAAACGATTTACACAGTTCAATGATACAAAAGAATGTGTAGCTCCGGAATCGAATAAGACACTAACTGGTTGCAAAAGGATCTGAATCGTACCTGATGCAACAGCAGTGTTCTGATCGTAAGATTTCCTCATCTCGTACAGGCGCGGAGGAACGGACCCAGCACTGGACGTCTCTCTCTTCCCAACGTTCTGCTGCTGAAATCCACTCTGTTGTGTCTGGTTCACACTTGTCTCCTTCGGAACTGGCGCTGGAGTGCGAGTACCAAAAGATCTAGTAGCAACTCCGCAGAAGGCCACACGGTGCCCTTCTTGTCCACAATCGTAGCAAGTCAGAGAAGATGCGGGGCAGTCACGTCGAATATGCCCTGCTCGACCACAATTGTAGCATTTCTTTGATGCGTCCGAAACCGCTGATGAAGTCCGGAACTTCTTTCCTCCTCTCGAAGGATGTGGAGGTTTCCTGGCCGAATAAAAGGAAGACTGGCCCTTGCGGGGCCCACCGCTCTTTTTTTCTGAAAAGTTGCCGGTCACCTTCTGCTTCTTTGCCTCTACTGATTTTTCCACTGCCGCCTCTTTCATGTCGTAGGCCAGCGCTTTGTCTTGATACTGCCGCAACGTAGTACACTCGAATCCGGACATGTACTACTGAATCTCCGGCTTCATCCGCATATCGAAATGAAAAATCTATTCCGCCTCCGTTCTGACCAAGTGTCGCACACAAGTCAGCTGATGATTAAAAGTTTTGATTACATCTGTCACAGATGCTTCCGAACTCTGTGGTGAGAAAAACTCTCGGATCTTTGCCTCTCTAACTGGACGAGGACAATACTGTGCTTCCATCATTAATTTGAATTCCGTCCATTCCGTATTATGATTTTCGGGTCGGATAGCTTCCCACCAATCAAAGGCCTCCCCAGTCAGAAAATACTGGGCAATGGGAACCTTCCGGTCCTCGGGACAGTTAAGACCCGCGAATATCTTCTCTAACTCCTTGAGCCAGTGATCCCAAGTAATTGCCTCAGCAGATCCGTCAAATTTTGGCGGGTGCAATTTGACCACCTCAGCAAGCCATCTATCTCCCCGGTTATCCTCGTGGTGCTGCTGTCCCATCGCCGTCTGCATGCGGTCGACTACCTGGGCGAACTGGTTTATCTGCGCCACCACCTGTTGAAGCACTCCCGGCATGTTAGGATTTGCGTCGTCATTCGCTGATCCTTGCCGCCTCCGAATGGGAATCGGTTCGACTAGCTGATAATTCCGGGGTAGTTGCGGAATCCTCCTGTCTCATGTTACCCCGTCCGCGTCCACGACCGCGTCCGCGTCCACGTCCTCCTCTCAACATACTGTAAACACAATTCCTCAATATCCAGGACAAAGTTTTCGAAATAAAGTCCGTCAATACTCACAAAACAGTAATTAAGTAAAACGGTAGTATAAGAGATTAGGAGACTTACAACCACGGTCCACATGACGACTTTTGGCTGAAAAGTGATGTTACGAACGACTCGTAAATCAATAACGTAAACAGGCCCAACTTAAAACCCGACTGCCAAGATATCCATAAATCTTATCTCCGATACCATATTCTGTAACACCCCGAGATATTCAGAATAATTACAGCGCCGTAAACCCTTTAAGTAAGGATTTACAAGGCTAATTTAAAAGAAATGTAAATATAAGACATCAATACTGCGGAAATTAAAGTTTACAAAACCGTACAACTGGTTCAACGAGTAATTAATACAACCATATCGAAATGATATTAATACGACACGTGTACTCGAGTACTGAAATCAAAACAAGAAAACAAATCACCAACAACAACAAACATCACTGAACCCCTTCGTCGCCACGGTCTTGTGGTCGCTTTCCCCGCTCTCCTCGGCTACCTGAACAACAAAACAAATGTCCACCCCCGAAGGGGTTAGCAAAACGATGCTAGTGCAAGTATCGTATTAAACAATTCGAATATGCATCAACAATACATAACAAGGTACATCACACGGACTTCCGCTACCGGAATCCGACAATGCGAGTCCACGAGATTCCATTAACACAGCAAGGGTATTCCAATGATCCAGCGCCCTCAGTATAGATCCCAAGATGATCCCGTCGGACCAACACGAGGTGGAAATAACCCGCCCAATGATCCAGCGCCCTCAGCCTAGATCCCAAGATGATCCCGTCGGACCAACACGAGGTGGACATCCGATCCAGCGCCCTCAGCATAGATCGTACAACGTGCACAAACATAACTTATGCATACACATATGCCAAATCATTATGTTCATCAACATGAACATACAAACACTAGATAACGAATATCATGACAATTCAACGTAATAAATCTCATGTTCAACAACATGAATAATCACATGCATGCTCAAAATACCAATATAAATATATTACGATACTTGCCTCGAAGATGGCAAGAACGAAACACTTCAATGACCTCAACACACTCGAAGGTCGCCTCTTTCGATCAACATAGCAAGCTCGATCCTTAACAAAAGAAATGATATACAAATCATTTCAAGTCGAACGATTGCCTAACAATTCGGTCTACGGCCAAAAAGCTCAAAATAAACAATCTGCCTGGACTGCTTAGTGTGCGCTACGTACTCTACGTAACGTGCGCTAAGCCTGCCTGTTAGCGTACGCTATCGTATAAGCCTAGCGTACGCTAGCCACGTACTGACAGTTTTGACTCGGCTGATATCATAACGTACGTTACGTACGTATCGTGCGTTAACTTATCCCCGATAGCGCACGTTAACTTACGTATGTTAGCGTGCGCTAATCGTGTATGGCAGATTACTACTGACAGAAAAGTGGGTTGAATGGTGATGAACTCATGAATTCTATGGTGATAAAACAAGTCATCCTCAAGCATATCATGCTAATAAGGTTTGTGGAAGTTCTATGATTATGAGATACAAATATACGGATAATCATCTCAATATCATAATTCATCTTCGATCTTCAAGAAAATATTCTAAGTTCCGTTCGTCCTACATTCCAAAACGCATGATTCCACAGTGTAAAACGTAACAACTGGGTAGTATCCGTCTACTGATCACAAATCGGTTTGAAAATGCTTAAGAGTCCATATACTAAAAACGGTTCAAAGGTTCCTACGATATATGGTGCCGATACGTCAAAAGTATCCTTCTAACATGTGATGACCGATTATAAACGAAATAACTGGCTATCAAAACATGATCAAACGTCCTTAAGAACATTACTAATATCGGTGAAGAATCACCTACCTCAAAGTAGTGAAGAACACGGAGGAAATCGAAGCAATCCAACACCGAAGGCTTGAACACCAATCTCCAATGATATACGATCCTCAATCACGAGCTAGGATGTTGATATGAAGTGTTTAGGATGAAGGAAGTTATACTCTAAGTATAAGAATTCGGATATGGGAGAAGAAGGAACTGAAATTACGAAAAGGATGTTGTCCTATTTATAGGAAATGATTATTAGCGCGCGCTAGTCCCTGCTCGTAGCGTGCGCTAACGGCTTCCTGACTTCACTGTACTCGGCACTTAGCGCGCGCTATTCTCATGTCAGTAGCGTGTGCTAAGGCGTTGACTCGGCTTTTCCCGAAAGCCGTCCAGGTTCATCCCGACACAATCCGACAGGGGTCCCCGGCCTGATCTCACCTACCGCACGTCTCAATCAAATTGACCACGCATAGCGTGCGCTAATGTTCCTTTGTAGCGTGCGCTATTGAGTCCATGTTAGCGTACGCTACACATAGCCGATAGCGTGCGCTACATGCGCAAAATAGCAATTTCTAAATCACATACATGAAATCATACGCTCGACAACATCGGATTATGAAATACGGAGAATAATACTCAGATCAAGTACAACAATTACAATATCACAAGTTCCAAATACATATCAGAAATCTCGGGTATTACAGACATAGTTAAGGTTAATCAGCTCCTCAAACTCGGGCGTCTTCTGAAAAGCAGCAGCTCCGTCGGCAAGGCCCTTGGCGTAACCCGAAGCCTCACAAGTATTGACCCGCTCGGTCAGATGCTCAAGCTGGGCCTTAGTGTTCTGCAAATAGGCCTCGTGCTCGGTCCTTATGTCCAGACACCGTTTTTGCTCCTGCTCGTCCGCCGTGGCCATCTCGTTGGCCTTTCCTTTCCAAATATCGGCCTCGAGGGCCCGACTTTCCAGAATCTCCATCTCACCTTTCAGGGAGGTCATTTCCTCCTCCAGAGACTTGATAAGCGAAGGACAGAGATGGTGCTCCTCCTGTAAGGCCTTAAGATCGGCCTCCGCCTTCTTGTGCTTTTCAACCAGGGCCATGAGCTCCCCAGTGGCCTTTATGTAAGTGCACAACGCACGGCCCATCAGAGCATTCCCGAACTGGATCTGCTCATCTGGACCCATGTCGTTGGTCACCATCTCCATCTTGGGCGTCCAGCCCCTGATGGGGACATGACTGGACTCAACCACCGCTGGAGTGACCCGGTCGAGCATCTCGGCGGTCGGGGTGGCTGCCCGGACGTAATCTAGAAACCAGCGTGGCCGTCGCCTCTTCATTTGAGCACAAGGTTCCTCCCGGTCCTTATTAACCGGGAGATAGTGGTCCTCCAAGTCGATTGCGGGCTCCTTACCAGTCGCACGGCCCGTCCGGACAGGGCTCGGGGCGGACGCAGCGGTTTCAGGAACAGACGATCCCCCCGCCTTAGTCAAACTATCCTCGGGTTCGGCCTCTACCCTCTTCCGCTTGCCCGCGCGCTCCCTGCGCTCGGCGGCCTCAGCAGCCAGCCTCGCCACCCGCTGCGCAGGCATTTCTTTCCGTCCCGATGGAATCCTGCCCCTAGGGACTGGATAAAGAAGCCGTGTTAAACAAAAAAAAGGGGGGGGGGGGCTACCTGATGAAGACATAATGTTCGGATCGGTGGATCGAAGTCCGGCCGCCCAGAGATTTTCTTCACTGGCCAAAAGATACGACTTCCTCTGCTCGGCGGGAAGGTCCAGGAGCTTCTCTACTCGCTCGTCGAAATCAGAAGATGTCTCAGAGGCCGGGATACGCCCTGCACATAAAATAAATGATGAGCGTTAGGCAAGAAAAGAGCAAGAATAGAAAATACGGCACTTACTCATTTTGGCAATAAAGTGTTCTGGGACCAGAAGCTCGGCATCTATCACACCAGGCTCCCACTCATCAGCCGAGCTCCTCCAAGGCCCCCCTATAAAGAACCATTGTCCTTTCCAGCTGTGGATGGTCTCCGACACATCCATTAATTCTTTATGCATGGCATGCCGGGCCGTCAGATAGAACCAGCCGGAACCAGATCGGTCGACCGACCTTCAGGTTGAGACTGTTGAACTCCTCAAAGCTGGGCTCGGGCCAGCCGTGCTGACTGAAGAGGATAAAAAGACCCACCACCCGAGCCCAGGAATTCGGATGAATTTGGGCAATACAAAGGCCCCACTGCCTTAGCCACCGGGAGAAAACTAATGGAAGCGGGAACCTCAGCCCTGCCAGTAGAGAGCGGTAGTACACCGCTGTACAACCGATAGGTGGAGTGTGAGGCCTCTCCCCGGGATTCGGAACAAACATCCGCACCACAATGGGTATCTTGAACCGCCCCCGCCAAGCCTCCAACTGCTCTTCGGTGACCGTGCTGCGAATCGAGGCCGAATCCCACTCCGCCTCAACAAAAGGAGACGGCCGAGGCCGAATCCAGGCCGGAGTCTCGCCAACCGCCGTCAACGGCGCCACCACCTCCGCGTCTCCCGAATCCGGCGATCTCGCGACCTCGCCGTCGTCCTCCCTGTCGCTCCAGTCAACGGGGACGTCGCCCATTGATAGGTCCGCCACCCCCGTGCGGTCCGGAGACACAGTCAACTCCTCCGCTATCACATCCCTCCGCTCCGACATCGTGAAATAAAAAAAGAAGAAAAAGCTTACCAAGCAATTCTTTCTAAAAACGGGAAAAGGACGCCGGAAAATTTTCTCTTCTCTGCAACAAGACACAAAAATGGCGAAGGGAAAAATGAAGAAGAAGGCATTCTATATTTATAAGAGAAAAAGGGCATTAAATGCCAGGCGCGTGGAGCGGCGATTCATACTGAACCGTCGCGAAAATCAAAAGCGCGTGAAACGCGACGACAAAGTACGTCCCGCCACGCGTCCCCCTCATCATGACACTTGAGGACCCCGAATTCGAATCGACGCGACTCTCGAAGAGGCGTCCCTTCGAGAGATCTTATTCCCCCCCCCCCCCCCAAGCTGGATCAGCCTCAATATGAAACAACCCCAGCACCGGCCAACCCGGCACGGCCCTGGACTCGGGGACCCTTGTTGATAGTCTATCCACCTTGGCATCCACATAAGCACTCCAGGCAGCCGACCAGCCGAGTAGAACCTGGAGCCGAACCGGGTATTAACCCAATTATCTCCCGGGCTCGTTAGAACCGGACCGGACAGAGACGTCAGATTCGACCCGGGATCCGATCCAAAAGGGCCGAGCAGACCCACGATGAATACGCTCCAAATCAAAATTATAATAAGACCGACCAGAACAGTGGGAAGCTCGAGGGCCGACCCCATTGTCGGCCACAACGGATAAGTATTGCCAAAAGTAAGGAGAACAGGCAGACAGGACGATCAATGCGCTCTGTCCCCCCTCTTCCCAAAGTAGTCCCTAAAGCCCCCATGTGTTTAAGGGAAATTCCCCCGCTGACAAGTGTCCAAACACACTCCCAGGCCACCTCCAGCTGTCTCCCGCTGATTGGTCCAGACCTTCTATATATAGAAGGAAAATACACAAAGAAAGGACTTTTGGAAAAGTTCATGAGAAGAACATAAAGAGAGAGATATAGAGAGATAGATATAAAGAGAGAAAAAGAGAAAAGATAAGACTTGTAATTAGCAAGCTAAACAGCACAGACCGGCCAAAATATTTTCGGCCCGGCTCTACTCCATATCGAGATCATTAATAAAATTTAATGATTAAACACCTTTCATCTTGTTTATCATTTTCTACGTGGCTTCGATCCATTCGTCCAGATCAGCACACGTGACGTTGACCAAATCAGACGTCAACAGAAATAAAATAGAATCAAGTTTTATATGCCAGCAAAAAGTGTTTGTGTTCAATTATGATGTATTTGTATATATATTGTGTCCAACTTCTGTTCAGCACTGCAGTTATTGTGCTGTAGCCGCAGTGTGGGAGTTTTATCCCTCCAATGTGGGGGATAGCTCCTTGTGGGCACCAGACACTGTTCCTCCCACCTATTGGGCCGTTAGTCACCATGATTTAATTCCTCCACCAATCCCTGTCGGGCCGGGGGGTGGGGGCCCTGGGGCGAGGGATTTCGCCTTTATTGCTACAAGTTATTGTGCTGTAGAAAATAAATAAATCGACCCGATTGAAATTGAAAAACGAAAAAGGAAATTGAGAAACCGAAACTGGTTCGATCAGAACTAGTTAGAAACCGAACTCGTAAATTTGTTTAAGTTTTAGTTAAAAAATGAATCAAGCCGACCCCTATACACTAGACCACGCAATTTCCCACACGACACGAAAATTTAGTGTTTATGTTTGCATTTTGAGTACACGACACGAAAATACACGAACACGAAAGTACACGATCGAGATTAAGTGTCGGTTTTGTGCTTACCCTTTGGGTACACGAGAGGTCACGAGGTACACGAAATAAAAAAATAAAAAAATAAATATATGTATATATATATTATTTTTTATAACATAATTTAAAATTTTATATTTAATTATAAAAACATAGTACATTTTATAAATTCTGTTTGTATTAAACTTCAAAATTCAAAAATATAATGTGAACTTTCATAAATTTCGTGTAAATATTCGTGTTTTCGTTGCCGTTTTGTCTACTAAAATCTATAAAAATAATATTGATATTGAAATCCACGATTGTCGTAATGAGAATATTGAAATCTATCGAAAGATGTCGATATTGAAACATATTCCCTTATAATAAGAATATTAGTATATGAGGTAGATGAATAATGAAACTGAAACTCATGAGTAGATTTTGAATATATTATAAGTGCATGCAATGATCCAAAAATAAAGTGATGTGAAGAAAAATTAAACGTTGCAGTTTCTTCCTTGATTGAGGTTTATATCCCAAATGGTTTTTCTCAATCAAGATTTTCAATGAGACAACTTAATCATAACTAAATAATAATATCAAAAATAGATTGGCATAAATTGAAATCTCATAAGAATATGAGTTTGATATTAGAATTTGCACTATATATGTCCAAGTGCATATTTGTATAAAAATTGGTGTTGCATTCTTTTTTCTTTACTCAGCTTTTATCACATTGAGTTTTCCTAAAAATGTTTCTAGTTATACAACTGAGATGGCATATTAGCATGAACAATATACTCTTTTTCTTTTTTTAGATTTTTCGCACAGAGTTTTTCCTAATAAGTTTTTAACGAGACATATTTATTGCACAATGTGGGCCACTATAAAGATCAATATTATTCCTCAAAGATTTGAAATAGACGGAGTATTTACTTGTTTTCTTCGATCAAATTTTTTCCGCATGATTTTCTTGACAATATTTTAATGAGCCAGCAGATGGATTCCTAACAAATTATATGTATGAAAGAGAATCATATTATTCACTCTGTTTTTGTCCCAAGAGGTTGTACTGAGACAACACATGGATACTTTTGTAAGAATGATCTACATAAGGAAAGACTTATACTCATATGATCAGTTTAATTTTTGTCCCACAAGGTCCTACCGAGGCAGCATATGAATATTCATACAAGAATAACCGACATGAATGGGACACACTCAACATTACAGATTGCTCAGGTTTATCCTACATGGTTTATGCTAGCAACATTATGATGCATCAATATATGATTATCACAAGTTTCACTAAAAGTAATTAAGAAGTTTTTATCTCATTTGATTTTCCTTCAAACTAGTTCAAAAGACATTTATGTAAATAGTTATTCAATGGAGTTTTATAAGTCACGAGAGTCTATTCCTTAATAGTGACATTTGATATAATTTATTTTATATTAATGACTACATCCCCTCGAAGTAATTATGTAATTAGAATTGTGTCATCTGAAGTTTTTCTATAAATATACTTTAATTATTAATAAAACACACACAAAATTCATTCTATCTCAATTCTCTCCATTCTATATATAAGTTAATAATAAGATATTAATTATAATTTATGTTTTTTTTTCCCAAAAAAATACAAAGAGAAGTTCTCAAGATACTTTTTTTAAGGATGGTATGAGACTGGACGTGGCAGGTACTTGAAGACCAAACCCTCCATACAGGGTGGAGCGGGTGGAATATATTATTTGGAATTAGTAAAATAAATATTTTTGTAAATTTTTTATCTCGTATTTTGTTGATCATAATACGTAGTATTCATAAAACTGGAGATTATTGACGTGAATATAAAATAAAATAGTAAATACATAAAAAATTATTATATATAGTATATATGTAAAATATATATTAAATATTTTGTAAAAATAAAAAAATTAGGCGGAACAGGTGCTCTTGGTGCAATAAATAATTTCCAGACCGACTCTGAAATGAGGATCGTGGAGCGATCCACAATTACAGGCCAGTATAGACCATTGGGGGTTTCAGCTTCGGAGTTAGGAATGCAGGAGGTTCCGCACTGTTGGAGTTTGCCACTGCGCATGGGTTGGTAATTGCTAACTCTGTTTTTCAGAAGAGAGCTGAGCACCTCATCACCTTCGGTAGTGGGGGGGCACAACACGCAAATTGACTACATTCTTTTGCGCAGTCGTGATGCTAGGGCGTGCGTGGACTGCAAGGTGTTCCGGAGCGAGGCCTGTGCTTCTCAACACCGGCTGCTGGCTATGGATTTATCCATGGGAGGTCATGTTATTAGCAGGAATAGAGAAGCTAGACCTAGGATTCTCTGGAAGGATCTGAAGGGTGAGAAGGCGATAGAATTCAGGGAGTCTTTGACCCGCGAAGGAGGTTTTTTGCGGGGGGCGATGCTAATCTTATGTGGACCAGCATGGCCAATGCTATTAGGAGTGTGGGCGAGAAGGTGGTAGGGGTTTTTTCGGGCAGGTCTAGTGGACCTAGGGAGGCATGGTGGTGGAATGAGGAGGTCCAAAAGAAGGTTAAGGCTAACAAGCGCTATTTAAGGAGCTTTTGTCGGCTAGTGCTGGGGAGGAGAGAATCGTGAAGCTTGTAGCGTACAAGGTGGCGAAAAGAGAGGCTAAGAAGGCAGTGGCTAAGGCTAAAGGTGAGGCATACGAGGAGATGTTCAAGCGCCTAGACACTAAAGAAGGAGCGAATGCTATCTTTAAACTAACGAAAGCTAGGGAAAGAGGGCGACGCGACCTGGGTCCCGTTAAGTATATCAAGGATGATTTGGGCCAAGTGTTAGTGAACGATGTGGCTATTAAGGAGAGGTGGAATAAGTATTTTTTTTAAACTTTTCAATGAGGCTAGGGGAAGCGACTCGGTGGTGCAAGGAGTTAGTCTATCTTCTACTCGTTCGTTTAGTTCCTGTGAGAGCATCAGCAAGGAGGAAGTAAAGGGTGCCCTATTTAAAATGGGTAGAGCTAAGGTTATAGGCCCGGATCAGATCCCTATTGAGGTGTGGCTTTGTCTGGGGGAAGTTGGAGTTCAGTGGCTAGCAGAGCTGTTCAACATCCTCCTCAGAGGTTCTAAGATACCGACGGAGTGGAGGCGTAGTATTGTCATGCCCTTTTTCAAGAACAAAGGCGATGCTCAGAGTTGTAGTAACTGTAATATCCACGATTTCAATTTCCGGTAATTTTCTTTTTTTTCGGCGGGAGCCCGTTTTGACGACTTGCTCGTGATTATTTCGTCATCCCGAGAGTATTTAATTCTACACTTTTTGTCATCCGAGTTCGTTTCGGTATCGTTTTGTTGAGTTCCGTATTCTTAAGCGGTTTTTCCGCACTTGAGTTCGATTCTTGCGAATCTCGTCCGCAACTGTTGTTTCGAGTTTCTCGTAAGTTCATTTAATGTTATTATTCATGTTGCGAGCTTTGGTTTGGTGTTTCGATCGTGTATCGTGTATTTCGGACGTTTTGGGCCATTTTTGTAATTTCCCAAAGTTTGGGGTAATTACTTTCGTTGTTGAATTTCGAGCCTTCGGGTGGTCAGAATCGTGTGTTCTCTTAGTGCTCGGATTCGTCTTTGTGAGTACTTCATAACCGTGTCTTCGATTCATATTCAGGTTCGGGTTTCGAGGTCGTCCGGGCCGTCGGAGTTGGCCACGGCCGAGTCATGGTCGGGCATCTTGGGGCCAGGCCACACCTGGCCAAGTAACGTACGTAAGTGTCCGGCAGTTACGGCCGTAAGGCCTGTTACGTACGTAGGGCCTGGCCGATAACGTACGTAACACTCCCGACAGAATTGGACAGTGAGTTCGGCCATGGTCGGTTACGTACGTAAGCCATGGCCGGTTACGTACGTAAGCGTCCGGCAGGTCTCGGCCTATTTAAGGCCTGGGCACGGGTCACTCGGCCATTTCCACTTTTCTTCTTCGTTTTTCGCGATCCTTCGATAGAAATCGATGGTTTTGATCGGAGATCACTAATACATCAGTTGGGAAGCTTGAATCATGATTATTATCATCATCTAATCCGTGTTCTTCGTCCGAATCAAGGTATTTTGGCTTGAACCCTTGTTTTTTAAGATTTTGGGGATTTTCCTTTTGATTTCGATTCCAATTCGTTTTTGATCAATTAATTGTTGTATAAATGTTGCTTTGAACTTGTTCTACGGATTGTATACACGTATCTTTAGTTCGTTCGACCCGAGGGGTGATTTCTTTGTTCTTGAAGGGTCTTGACCATTTAATGTTCGATTAAATGTTCGAATGAGTTCCCTTTGATAGTTTGTTGGGATTTCCGTTGTTTTCGGCCTTGATTCTCGTCGTAATCATGTTTTATTGTTCCTTACGGAGGATTATATGTGCTCGATGATTCCGATGTTGAATTCCGTTGATGATTGATGATTCGTGTGGTGTTTTCCCGTAGTAATTTCGGTACTATCGCATTCTTGATAGTGTTCGGGAGTTCGGGGCTATTCGACCGCATTCCATCCGTCGTCTTGTTACGATCGTGGTTCCTAGGCAAGTACCTTGTCCATACAATTCTTGTTTTGTGGATATGATAATTAGTAATCGTCTCTATGTGTTTGTTTGATCGTTTGAATTGAACTTTCAAAAGATTCGGTTTAGCCTCGTTAAGGGATCACTTTCAAAATGCGTGTGTTTTATGAATATTGTGCCCCGTGAATTATTAAGTGAACCCTATGAATTCGCTTGTTGTTGTTGTTGTCGTTGTTATGCTTTGATAATATATATACACATATTATCTCTTTTCGGTGCGTTATGGTTTGACGTGGTGTTTTGCTAAGTGTTTGATGCCTCTGGG